>BLSH010201111.1:954769-968400 GCA_018402905.1 Glandirana rugosa
AACACAGAGGGTCCCGGGATCGACTCAAGATGTTAGATCAGGTCTCGAAGATCAAACAGAAGAGGGGTATGGGGTTTGGTGTGGGGAGGGGACGGGAGTAACCGACCTCCTCTCTTCAAACTCAAAGACCGAGTTTCCTACTTAATCGTCAGGCCCTGTCCGTGAAAACATTGGGTCCATTCTCTGTGTTACGACACATCCTCTCAAGAGGGTACACCCGTGTCTAATCTTGTCCGTGTGACTTTGACGTCGACCGAACGGTCGTGTCTGTGTTGTGTCTGTCAGTCTTTTCAAAACATTACATTTGTTAGGATTGAGGGGAGGAGTTAGGATTGTTTACATTACAAAACTTTTCTGACTGTCTGTGTTGTGTCTGTGCTGGCAAGCCAGCTGCAGTTTCAGTGTGCCTGTTCTAATCTGTGCCCACATGGGAGAACTCTCCTACACAGCATTGTGTCTCTTACCTGGGTTACAAAAGTGCCTGTCCCGGACTGCTAATTCATCCTTTGAGCCAGAAACTCAAACTTCTCTCCTCCAGCCAATGAGGGCAGGGGAGGGGTGTGGTTTGGGGTATGGGGAGAAGACAAACTAGAAGCTCTGGACTAGATTGTAGAACTCAGCTAGGGCCCTGGGAGACACAAGGCAGATCAGACCTAGATTCTGTTTCCAAGATTTTGTGTTTGAAAAACCCAGCATGTACAATGAGAGCAGGGAGCAATGGACACCCTGGAGCTAAATACGGAGTCGATATGATGCCCCCTTCGTGCTACGCCCATGGTTCAAAGCTATGTATTTATGTCCTAATAATATTTGCCCAACTGAGTTGTTTACTTTGCATGGAGATCCAAAGCTATTTTCTGACAATATACTTTTCAACTTAGTTTGATTGTTATAGGTACTTACATTACTACAGTATTGCAAACCTTCGATAAAATTCTATTAAAACAGAAAAATAATTTTTTAAGATGATAGAGTTGTTTTAAAGTAAACTGTTTTTGTGGAGGCTTGGTTGCCTGGTTGCCTGGTTATCATACTGATGTTATAGCCAAAAATGTTTTGAGTAACATAAGGTCACCTGATTAGCAATTAGCATTCTGAAAAGGTGGGGTAGGCAATGGTATTACATATGCTTCTCTGTGCAAAATTTCTAATTTAAAATGTTGGAGAAGTTGAAAAAGAAAAGAAAAATCATATATTTTCCCCAAGATGTTCTGACATATTTCACAAGGATAAGGCATCCTGGAGACAAGTGCTCTTTTAATTTTCTAATAGAAAAATTAAGAGTTAAGAAACCCTGGTGTGCTATATGTAAATATAACAAACATCAAAGCAGATATTTCACATAGTGAACATTTATTCACATTGGTAAACTGTGAAATTATGGTTTGTTTAGGAAATATATGAAAAGGATTCTTAGGAAGGAAATTCTTTTTATGACAACCCCCTATCAAAGGTATAATTGCAGTATCAAATAACCTCTCCCCTATACCTTTTAAGCAACATGCCATTTTATGTAACTTATCCAAGACTCTAGCAATTCTAGCAAAAAATTTAATAATACAATATTTAATAATGTCCGACTCTATACCTTTCAAGCAACATGTCATTGTAGCATGCTGCTTACACAAGACTGGAAATTCTGATAAAAATACTATACGCTTGCTAAGGGGACCTTAGTGTCTGTAAAGCTTACATTTTATACATTTTTAGCTGGCCAAAAGATATTTATTTCACAATTCTTTGACCTTTCTGTCACTTTAAATCAGGGGTATTCAAACTTTCTAAACAAAGGGCCAGTTTATTGTCCTTCAACAGGTGGGCCAAACTGTGGCCAGTGGGAGTAGAAAATGTCCTGGCATCAGTGGGAGTATACAATGCCCCATCTTTGGTATTAGGGGGAGGAATAGTGCCCCATCATTGGTATCAATGGGAGGAATAGTGCCCCATTGTTGATATTAATGGGAGGACTAGTGCCCCACCATTGGTATCAATGGGAGTAATAGTGCCACATTGTTGGTATCAATGGGAGGAATATTGCCCCATCGTTGGCATCAATGGGAGGAATAGTGCCACACCATTGGTATCAATGGGAGGAATAGTGCCTCATTATTGGTGTCAGTGGGAGTAATAGCGCCCCATTGTTGGTAACAATGGAAAGAATAGTGTTCCATCATTGGTGTCAGTGGGAGTAATAGTGCCCCATCATTGATGTCAGTGGGAGGAATAATGCCCCATTGTTGGTGTCAGTGGGAGGAATAGTGCTCCGTCATTGGTGTCAGTGGGAGGAATAGTGCCCCATCATTGGTACCAATGGGAGGAATAGTGCCCATTGCCGGTGTCAGTGGCAGGAACTTTGCCCCACTGTTGTCCCCCAAGGGCCAGATAAAGGAAAGCCCTGGGCCGCAGTTTGGAGACCACCGCTTTAAATTATTTACAATCATGCATAGTACAGTTATATAAAAACATTTCTAAAGTACAAAATACTAAGATAGTTAGTAAGGCATGACTACCTTTACCTCAATACTGCTTTAAAGCAGAACTCTAGTTTTATATATATATAAAAAAAAAAGAAAATAGCATCTCATTGCCATTGTAATTGCCAGAGACACCCAGCATCAATCAACCTACTTCCTCTGAGTGCAAGCCGCCCCCCCCCTCCGTGAGTAAAAAAAGGAAAAGAAACAATAGAATAAATCAACAGAAGACCTCTACACTGCTGTAACCCAGGAATGGGAGCTTAAATGTACAGTATGTGTAAAAGATAACATTTCAGACCAATAGCTAAACAAATAAGGTAAATGCATACAGTATATGGGAACCATCTTACATAAAAATATATATATATTTATCTGTTTAGCTAGTCTTGTTATCCAGACATCCCAGCTAGAGTGCATAACCAGGTTGCTCACCTCAGCTAATCTCACTGACTGAGCATTACAACTATAGATTGGGCAGATAAGGAGCATCAGTGCACTGATGGGGTAATCATCACTTTGTTCCTTCTGCTCTCTCTCTCTCATCTTGTCAACAGACAGTGTTACCTTGAGAGCACTATGGAGTAGATCTTTATTACTCCCAGTACAGTCCCTTTCTCTGGTGATCTTTGTATTTTTCAAGATGTTAAGATTTACCTTATGGTGTTTCTGCGTAAATAATATATTGTGTTTCTTATATACTCTATCTCATTCTCTTTCTCTGCATTGGTATTAAATACAAGGTTTACAATCAGGTGTATACAGTAGCACACTGTAACCTTTACCTTCAACCTCTTCACCTTCAGAACTCCCGGCAGGTCAACAAATAGCTACCTCCCATATGCATCTAGTTTTGTTTCTAGCAATCGCTCCTCACTTCTTCACGGCTACATGGGTGATGCAGAACGCTTATTAACAATAGATGTAGATCCTTCCAGGTGTTTTTGTTTGCAAAATGCTGATTTCAACTGAGGCACTTGTTAGCAAGAATATGAAGGATAAGTGCCCTTTCACACAAAGTACACATATTCTTTCAACACCCCCTGACCTAAGGTAACATACCCTTCCCAAAAATTGATGCAGCTGTGCATAGTAACCAACCTCTAGGTTGTATTGTCAAAGCTTGAACAAGCACAGCTGCACCAGATTCTGTGTGCACCAGTTTTGGCAAATCTCCCCAATATTGCCTTACTTCCCAAGGCAATGGCCTGCTACGGTGTTGACATCCTAAGACCAAAACCTGTTTCTATTGGCCATGTCTCTGCAGTTAACCTCCTTCAAACTTCTATAGGTTTGTTAGTGTGCAAGTAAAAAAAATGGGTTAGTTAGGTCAGAAGGGGCAGACCAGATAAATGAACTTTGTGTGAAAATGCACTAATCCTTTTTTTTTTTTTGGCAACTCATGCCAACAATTAAGATTGGCCAGATAGCCATAGCCTCATTCAGCGTTTCTCCTTTGGCTTCCCTTGCAGCTAAAATTGTAATCTAAAACAAAAATATACTACATCCTATTTGGATCCCATTAAAGGAGATTGCTCTTCCTTAAATACTTAAAGTACACCTGTCATGAGAGAAAAGTGTAGACTGCTATTGCTGATCTCTACTTCTGAGAATGTTAGCTCTCTAACTGCCATCCTAAGGCTTTGGCTTCAATGCATTTTGAGTTGTTGACTTAGAAGAAGTATAGAAATAAGGTATTCTGATTTTTTCTGACACTCATTTACAGAATGCTTTTCCTTTAACTGTGACTTAGAACTATTGATGCCAGAAACAGCTAAACAGCTAACATTTTCAAGCAAGAAGGAATTCAACAATGGTGGCCTTCATACTTCTCTCATGACATGTACTTTAACTGCTTAAGGACCGCCCCACGTACATTTACTGTGCATGGTCCTTTGGTGCAAAATCACGTACCTGTACATGATTCTCTTCCTTGGCTCTCAGGTGCACGCACGCTGCTGGAGCCCCGCTTCCACTGTGATTGGACATCATTGCGGCCTCCGGGAACCCGGTGATCGTTCGTAGAGAGGCAGAACCACTGTCTGCCTATGTAAACAAGGCAGACCACTGTTCTGCCAGAAAGAAAAATTGAGATCTCATGTTTCTGCTAAGCAGAAACATAGATCTCTGTTTTCCTTTAGTCAAAGCACTCCCCCTACAGTTAGAAAGCACACATAGGGAACACAGTTAACCCTTTAATTGCCTCTGATGTTAATCCCTTCCCTGCTAGTGTCATTTATACAGTGACAGTGTATATTTTTAGTACTGATTACTGTATTGATGTCACTTGTCCCCAAAAAGTGTCACTTAGTGTCAGATTTGTCCGCCGCAATGCCGCAGTCCTGTTAAAAATCGCTGATCGCCACCATTACTAGTAAGAAACAAACAAACAAAAAAAAGTCCCTAAATCTATCCGGAAACGTGCTTATAATCCAAAGCACTCATATATCAAAGCGAATTTCCCCATAAGAAATAATGGAAAAGTCCTTCAAGTGATTGTAAAGGCTCGTTTTTAAAAAAAAATAACAAACCTGTTATACTTACCTCCTCTGTGCAGTTGGATTTGCACAGAACAGCCCGGATCCTACTCTTCTTGGGTCGATCTTCTGCTCTTCTGGCCCCTCCCTCTGGTGAGTGCCCCCTCAGCCAGCAGCTTGCTACAGAGGGCACCTGAGCCGAGTCAGAGCTCTGTGTATCCATTCAGACACGGAGCCACGACCTGGCCCCGCCTCCTCTCTCCCCTGATTGGCTGACTTTGATTGTCTGTGCGAGCTAAGACACTCGTGGACATCGCTGAAGACAGAAGGGGCTCAGGTTAGTAATTAGGGGGTGCTGGGGGTTCTGCTACACACAAAAGGTTTTTTTATCTTAATACATAGAATGCATTAACATAAAAAACTTCTGCCTTTACAACTCATTTCAGTCTATAGTCCATATAAAAAGATTGTAGCAATGTGACTTCAAGGCAACTTCGAGGCAACTTCAGGGAATGCCTGGGTAATCTTCCTGTAATGTCATATCTAAATCACATAAATTAAGACGAGGATCTTAGGTCTCATGCACACTGCAGCTCGGAAAAAAAGCTGCTTTTACAGGCATTTGTGTGTTCTAACTGTGAGGGAGCTGGGCTGGCAGGGGCATAACGGATCTAACTGATCCCGAACACAGGGATCAGTAGATCTCTGTCATGCAGCCTGACAGAGCGGGGAACCACCGTGTTTACATCAGCGGTTCCCCGTTCTTCCTGTGTAGTAGGCAATCGGGGGTCGCCAGCGGACATTGAGTCCACCTGACCCGCGGCCACATTGAGGGAGCGCACGGTGGGCACGAGAGCGCACCGCCCCCTAGCCGCCCCTTATAGATAGCGATTTGTGTTATGCTGCCACTCTGCAGCAGTAAATGTGCGCGAGCCGGTTGTTAACCGGTTAATACAGCTTTCATTGACTAAAACACTCACAGACCAAGTTACTTGCAGTCCAAGATTTTACTGTACATCATTTCATAAAGTGAAAAAACAAAGATTGTGCATATCTTCTTGCCTTCTGGATCAATGGCAGAATTTTAGGATATGGGCAGCTGTGCATTGTGAAGCAAGTAAATAAAAAAATATCTTTACTACTACTTGGCAGGTGACACCTGTAAAAGAATACCACTGGGCAGTCATTGGGGTATAAACTCATTCTTTTTAATCAGTGACTTGTATACATTTTAAAGGTTCTAAGGTATATTATATTTAATTAGCATGTTACCTGCAATTCCTTAGTCATGCAATTGGTGGAGTTCTTGTTTCAGTTGGCACTTCTGATAGCCCACCTTCTATTGACAGCCACATATTGCAGTAATAGCTTGCTCACATGATACTTGAATAGGAAGTAAACCCTGATGGGTTTTACTTCCTCTTTAGTAACCTGGAAAGTAAAAGCATAATGGGCTAGTATGCATTGCATACTAGCCTATTATGTGCCACTTACCTGCAATCGACACCCATGCTGTCCCCTGTGCAGGCCGTGTTCATCTTTGCCCGTCTTCCTTACAGGGCCGCGGACTTCGGCTCTGTGACTGGCTGGAGTCACGTGACATCACTCCCGCGCAGGAGCCGTCAGTCACGGCACAATCCTAGTGAAGAAACGGCATGTTGGGCCATTTCTTCACTGTGCATGTGCCGATGACAGAGAGTATCTCCTAAATGGTGCAAGTTTAGGTGATATTTTTGGTATCTACAAGTAAGCCTTATTATGGGCTTACCTGTAGGTTAAAGTGGTTGTAAAGGGTTTACAACCACTTTAAGGCCCTTTCACACTGATCAGTTTTTCTTCCGTTTTTGCCTTACCAAAAGTAGAAGAAAAATCCATTACCATTACTGTAAATCCTATGGAACTCTTTACACCAGTCAGTTGCGGGTCAGTTGCATTAAATATAAAAGTCCTGCATGCTGCATTTTTGGTGCTTGTTTGGTGCAGTAAACAAACAAGTACCAAGAATGCACCTCCCTACTGAAATGAATGGAAAATGCGTCAAAAACTTGGCAAAAGCACACCTGGAGTTGCATTTTTGGTGCGTTTTTTTGAGTCACGTGTCCTTTTTTTCACAGGCGCAAAACACTCCAGAAATGCGGCAAAAATGCACACGCGTTTTTAACCCCTTTTTGCAATGGAGCAGTGTGAAAGCAGCCTGGATATCTGCCAACTGTTTAGGCTACATGTTTCTACTAATTCCTTCCTCCTATATCACCTTTTGTAAAAACTGGTTGACAGGTGGCCTATGCGGGATAGAAATAATTGCATGATCAGATAAGTGGAATCCATATCAAAATGCTAGTTAGCAAATGAGTTTATTTACGATGCCTTCCATTTCAGTACGCTGAAATGGTTTCTTCTGGAAATATAATTAACAATGGGATCGGAATATGTTTTACTGGAAACTACACATGACTTGTAATTACAGTTTACCATTCCAACTTTATTTTGTACACAGCAGTCCCCTATTATTTCAAGTACAATCATAGTAAGGTAATATTAAATACAACATATATTGGTACTCTGTGTTATTAGCAGCATGTCCTTTGCAAAGAATACTGAACTCTTGACAGCTCATATGTTTAGTTATGCATGAGAATCTTTGATGGCTTGATACATTAGTTGCTTGTATGTTTCAGATGAAACATAGTTACATAGTTAGGTTGAAAAAAGACACAAGTCCATCTAGTTCAACCAATATAAAAAACAAACAAACAAACTGTTCTTATAGATAGGCAATGTTTCATTTATACAGTTTAGCAATATATATGAAATTTGCTTTGTCTAGGTAAAATCTTTACAGAAAAAGTTTAAAGTTTATATATACACCATAGTCACTGTTTGGATAAAATCCATTCATTGCTTATCTTATTCACCTGTGACAAATGGTGTCGTAAAGGTTATATCTGGCTTGATACCGTAGTGAAACTAGTACAGTATACTATTTTTCCAAACAGAGCAAGCATTACAGCGTGCTCAAAGAAATTTGAAGCTTTTAACAAAATCTTTTATTATGCCACAAATTCCATGAGAACAATGCTGAACTGTAACTCCCATGAGGCCTAGCAAACTATTTTCCTTTTCATAAGTTCATTGCTTTGTGAAAAGCTGAAATATAGAAACAAATTGACATAGGAGAAAAAAAAGTGGTCCATCGAGTGTGCCCTTTTTAGATCTTTTTATTTTTGCCTAACCTTTTACTGACCGAGTATATATCTATGTTTGTCCTTAGCAAGTTTAAATTCAGTTTCGGCTCATTTACACTTTCCTCGGCTTCAACACACATTAACGGCTAGTTTACACGTTCTTCAGAACAAGGCTTCAGACACACTTTGAGAGCGCTAGTCAAAGCTCCTGCCACTAAATAAAATGGTTAGCTTGCAGTCCTGTTTACACCTTGTGTTTGCTTTGCTTCGGCTTTGTTTAAAAAATGATACGCTATGTAGCTTTAGTTGTGCTTAAAAGTGTCTTCAAAGCCTCCATAGAAGTCTATGGCAAAGCTCGCTTGAAGCCCCACTGAAGCCCCACCGAAGCCTCATCAAAGCTCCACGAAGCCTCACCAAAGCCTCATCAAAGCTCCACCAAAGCCTTATCGAAGCTCCACCAAAGCCTCATCGAAGCTCCACCAAAGCCTCATCGAAACCCCACCAAAGCCTCATCGAAGCCCCATAGAAGCACCAAGCAAAAGCAAGGTGTAAACAGGACTGTAAGCTAACCATTTTATTTAGTGACAGGAGCTTTGACTGGTGTTCAGAGAGCTTTAACAAAGGGTGTCCGAAGCCTTGCTTTGAAGCAAGTGTAACTCATGACCTCTGCTGGAAGCCTTTCCAAGCCTACTACTACTTATATAATACTTTCTAATGTTATTTTTGAACTTTCCTCTTCTTAGTTTGATCTGATATCCCTGAGTTCTTGACCCAAGCTTCATAGCAAAAATATTGCCTCCTGAAGCTTATTTACACCCTTGAGCCCAGTACACATGGGCCGAATGTGGGTTGGCATTGGCTGGTTCAATAGAAACCAGCTGACATGTGGCCCATGTGTATGGCAGCCGGTCCAACTTCTGTCGAAGGCTCATGACCGAAAAAGGTTTGCTGACCTGCTCCAATGCTGTGCTCTCAGCCAATGGCTGAGAGCGCTGACCAGAGTGTTCTGTTGGGGGGCCGTCCCCCTGTCAAAACACAATAGCACAGCAGGGGAGATCACTTTACTAACATCAGATTGTTAGTACAGCAGCTCTGACCTGAGCTTTTAGTTGTGGTATGTACTAAGCTTTAAAGCGGTATTAAACCCAAAAACAAACATTTATTATATTGCAGCTTACCAACTCTTAGATGTGATGATTGCATTATTTTTCTTTTTTAGGCTTTTTTTCTTCTATTTTCATCTGGTGATCCAGAGAGTAAGTCTGTTTTTCAAAAGAACAAGCTCTCTTGCAGATGTATCAGTTAGGGGAATCGAACTAACCATTTAACACTGTCAGGGGTGCTTACAAAGATGAGCTTTTATTTATTTGTGCAAAGCCTTTATCCCAAATGGAAAAAAAGGTTTGCTGTAACTGCTTATAAAATATTAGCTGGAGTTTGATTTCAAAATGTTAGTGTATTTTAAATCTGCTAGCCCATCTGACACTTCCCTCCCTCCAGACTGACAATGCTGCTGTCCAAAGGTGGCCCCTGTGCTCTGTCATCCAGAGTGGGGGCATTCTAATATAGAGGGTGTGTTACTGGCCAAATCACCAGGTAAAAGCAGAGGAATAAAGCCTAAAAAATAAAACGAATGCAGCTACCACATCTAATGATTGGTAAGTTGCAATATATTACATTTAGTTTTGGGTTTAATACCACTTTAATGTATATCAAGGTTTCAATCCCTTCTATCTTCAAGACTGTACATCATTCTACAGTCTCTCTTTATATGTTTTACCTCTCAGACCGTTAACCTCTTTTGTTGGCCAACTCTGGATTCTATATTATCAATACCTTTTTGCAAGTAAAGCATTTTTGATAGAATGAGAACTGTCACCAAATAAGGTAGATAAAATGTATCAAAACTGACAGATCCTTTAAAATGTATGCATAGGATATTCCATGGGACTAGATTTCTATGACTTCATTTTATTTTAAGCTAACATATTTTCATGAATGTCTTTTAATATGTGGAGGCAGAGGGATCTCCTGTTAGAGGTGTAGATAAGCACCCCTGGATCCTGATGCAAACATTGGCTTGAGTCCTATAACAAGTTATATTAGGGCCTCAGAAAATAAAACACATTTCTTAGCCATTATCTATTTTAGCTGATAAGCACACTATGATGAATCTTCCACTGGCATAATGATGGGGAAAAGTGAGCTCACTGAGCCAGTAGCAGTTGCCACCTTGGATATTCCGATTGCTGCATTACTCTTCTGTCAAATCTTTTATGGGTAAATATACTTCAAACAGTTATTACCTTTTTTGCATATTATCAGTCTGAAAGGTGCAGACTGCTGATTGCATTCAGTAATGCAATCTGGTAATTGGTACATATGCAAATTTTAGTAAGGTTGTGTATTTCAGTAAGGTTTGGTAAGGTATGTGTACCAATGCACGACTTATGGCTGCTGTTTATAAGGATTGGACTTATAAATTGACTGAACAGCCTGCTGGAAGTTCCCTCCCACCACAACATAAAGTAACAAATTGCTAAATGTATTCAGTGAAGCTATTGGTCTAGAGGCTAAATAAATAGCATGAATATGTTTTTCATATACACAACTTACAAGGTGTAGTCGTGTTTCAATACGAATAGCTCTAAATATATGTAAAGGAAAAAAACAAACATAAAAAACCACCAAAAGAATGACAACAAGCCTACGAGCCTTTTTCTTTTGGGCATCTTCAGTATAGGGTCCATTTGCCAGGCTACAATTGATACAGGTGTAGCAAAGAGTCACCACTAACAATGGTAAAGCAAAGCCAATGGTAGTGAGACAGGCATTGTACCAGCGTACATTGTACCTTTCAAGAGATACTGCAAAGTCCATGCAAGCTACAGTGTCTTGTATGTCTCTCATTAAAATAACCATGGGAAGGACCTCAATTAGTGCAATCACCCATACAGCTGCACAAGCTATAACGGCCCATCTCCGCTTATGAATGGAGTGAAATTTCATTGGATGAACAATGACGATATAGCGGAAGATGCTGAAACAGGTGAGGAAAAGAATGCTGCCATACAAGTTGAAATGAAAAACAATGCGGATCAGTTTGCACGTGAAGTCCCCAAGGGTCCAGTGCTCTTGATTAACATAATTGTAAACCAAGAATGGGAGGCTACAGAGATGCATGAGGTCTGTGATGGCCAAATTCAGCAAGATGATGATGCTTGTTCTCCATGGCCTCATCTTCAAAACATACACTGAAATTGAAATAATATTTCCTGGAAATCCTATAATGAAAATGATGCTGTACATTGTTGGTAGAAAGTAAACCTTTATTATATTGTCCACTATGGCACTTGTACAGTTTGTTGTTGGTTCTCCGGCGCTGAACATATGCGTGGTGTTGTTAAAATCAGATTCATTGTTTATGGTCATTTTCCTGCTGAAAAAAATAGATCTTATCATATACATAGCTACAGTATTTACATTTACACACTATAAATATAGATAATAAAGAATATTTCATATAATAATGTACTAATATGTCTAGTATGTATGAATTACAGATTAACATATCACTAAAAAGCCACTCCATTATTGATTCTCCCAATACATTTGCAGTGGACTCAGCAGAACAATGCTAGATCTACTGGGTGGATGAGTATCTTATTTGTGCAGAGGACAACCGCCGGTACCACTGGTAAGAAGGGGTTAAACAAAAATGGGGGGGGGGCTGAGGATCTCCTTTGATTCAGAATATGATTAAAGTTCAAAACGTTCTACCTTTACAACCACTTTAACAAATGTACTACGATTAGCTTTTAAAGGAATGTAATAAATTCAATTGTAATAAGAATGCGATTTAATAATACCTTATAATAGCTATGAACAAGAATACAAAAAGCAACAGATCACAGATCTTGAAATCCCCTCCATTTGTTATTGATTTACTCAATTCTAGTACTCACTTTCCTTTTGTTTTCGTTTATTTTCAGCTTATATATTCTGTAAATATTTTTAGAGTGCAGTAACTATTCAAATCAGCCCCTGCCCAGTGGGGTTTACAGTCAAATATGCGCACATTCTACAGCCAGTTACATACAGTGTATACATTTACCTTAATTCTTTTCTGATGAATTCTGAAACGCCTTTTTATTAGCATGTCTTTGTTGTATGTTGTATTTTATACATCAACTGGTCAGATGTGGGCCGTCTGGATCCTGTATACTAGTTCACAGCCCCCCTCTGCCAAAGACCATGGAGTATGGTCCACTTGGGGACCTATCAATTCTGCACATTGAGCAGACTTCTTGAAACTTATGAACATGATATGTATATTTTTCTGCTGAATCAATAAAACAGTTTAATAAAATATTTGGACTGTCCTTTATCTTCTGCAGCAAGGATTTTTGCCGATCTTCCCCATTTTGCTTTGCCATTTATAATTTGGCTCACTTGTTGCTGACTTCGTTTTAAATTGAAGTTACACATGTACTTAAACTGTTATAAACTGTCCCATTTGCATATTTTTCACATCGTTGGAATTGTCTAATACACACTCACTGGATTCCATTCACATTATTTGAGAATGATAATGGAACAGTGTAGTTTGTTTGTACTAATGTGTATGTGCCCTTCAATATTAGACCATAATTGGCACACTGAGCTGTAAATGATCCATTTTTGTACCTTTTAGTACACACCTGCCAGGTGTAATATACCAGGGGTCCCCAACCCCTGGGCTGCAGTCTGTGGCCTGTCAAGCGCTGGGCCACACTACCACTGGGACAAGGCACATCAGGCGACATCATGGTGGCCGAAGGGGAATATCAAGTCTCAGTGAGGCAGCTAGAGGTGGAAGGGGCGTTCACCTTCCCGGAGCTCCAGTGCATATAGGCAGTGCAAAGCCGGCCTGCTCTGCCACTGCTGTAAACAAGGAAAGATAGAAGTCACCTTAAGCGGGGATTGGAGGGGGAGCCGGAAGGCCGCTTGCATACAGTAAGGTCTCCATGTGAGCATCTGGTGGCGGGCTATGGGTGGCAAGTGGCACACTGTATTTGGTGGCAAGCTATGGGTGGCAAGTGTCACACTGCATCTGGTGGCGGGCTATGGGTGGCAAGTGGAATGCTGCATCTGGTGGGGGGCTATGGGTGACAAGTGGCACACTGCATCAGATGGTGGGCTATGGGTGTCAAGTGGCATGCTGCATCTGGTGGTGGCCAATGGTGGCAAGTGACACACTGCATCTGGTGGCAGGCTATGGGTGGCATGTGGTACGCTGCATCTGGTGGTAGGCTATGGGTGGCAAACCGCATCTGGTGGCAGGCTACTGGTGGCAAGTGACATGCTGTATCTGGTGGCAGACAATGGTGGCAAGTGACAAGCTGCATCTGGTGGCAGGCGACGGTGGCAAGTGACTAGCTACATCTGGGGGCAGGCGACGGTGGCAAGTGACTAGCTACATCTGGTGTCAGGCGATGGTGGTAAGTGACAAGGTG
>BLSH010201111.1:1000924-1016726 GCA_018402905.1 Glandirana rugosa
GGTGGTTCGGCCCGAACTCCGAGTCACCGTTGTTGGTGAGTAGCCAGACAACAAGTTACGGGCAGGTGTCGAGGACGAGTCACACCCCAAATAGGGGGTTTGTATAGTCAAAATTTTGTCGGACGACAGCAAAGGGGGACCTACACGACTTCAACCACCACTTCCACAATGCGACTGGCCTACTCCTCCACCATCTCCTCCTCCTTCGCCTCATCCTCCGTTGTCCACAGTTTCTCTTTACGGGACGTTAGGAGCCACCGCCTTCCTGTACGCGGTTTGACGATAGGTGGAGTCCGGGTGGGTGGTGATGTAAACGGGTCACACGTCAATCGTATATCTCGCTAACTGCACACTGGGCAAATGTAGTGGTGGGTGGGCCTGAGGTGGATAGCAGTTTGGCGCATGTCCTTCCGCCACCGAGGATTGCAGGGCATTTCTCTTTGACACCTGTTGCCTCCTACTCCGCTTCCTCCTCCTCTACCACCTCCTCATCCGGTCAGCGTAACACCTTCACCACCAACTTCAGCACATCCAGGGGGAAACGACAGCAGGCTGTTTTAAAACTGATATGTTTGGGGGATAAACCCCACACTGAGCAGGAGCTGTGGACGGGCATTGAACAACAGACCGATGAGTGGTTGTTGCCACTGAGCCTCAAGCCCGGCTTGGTGGTGTGCGATAATGGGCGAAATCTCGTAGCAGCTCTGGGCTACATCCCTTGCCTGGCGCATGTGCTGAATTTGGTGGTGCAGAAATTTATAAAAAACTACCCGGATATGTCAGAGCTGCTGCAAAAAGTGCGGGCCATCTGTGCGCACTTTCTGTGTTCTCACCCTGCTGCTGCTCACCTGTCTGCGCCGCAGCAGAACTTCGGCCTTCCCGCTCACGCCTCCTATGCGACATGCCCACAAGGTGGAACTCCACCTTGCACTTGCTGGAGAGACTGTGCGAGCTGCAGCAGGCAATAGTGGAGTTTCAGCTGCAGCACGCATGGGTCAGTCGCTCTGCGGAACAGCACCACTTCACCACCAATGAGTGGGCCTCCATGCGAGACCTGTGTACCATATTGCGGTGTTTCGAGTACTCCACCAACATGGCCATTGCCGATGACGCTGTTCTCAGCGTTACTATCCCACTTCTATGTCTCCTTGAAAAAACACTTTGGGCGATGATGGAAGAGGATGTGGCACAGGAGGAAGAGGAGGAGGAAGAGGGGTCATTTCCATGGTTATCAGGTCAGTCATTCACAAGTGGCTCGGAGGGTAGGTTCCTGCACCAGCATAGGTCAGGTAAAACATTTTCAAGCCAGGGCACAGTTCTGGAGGATGAGGAGGATGATGATGAGGAGGAGGAGGAACTGTGTTCACAGCAGGGGGGCACCCAACACAGCTCGTGGGCATCACTGGAGCGTGGCTGGGGTGATACTGAGGACACAGATTATACACCTCCCACAGAGGACAGCTTGTCTTTGCCTCTGGGCAGCCTGGCACACATGAGCGACTATATGCTGCAGTGCCTGCGCAATGACAGTTGAGTTGCCCACATTGTAGCTTGTGCTGATTACTAGGTGGCCACCCTGCTGGATCTCCGTTACAAGGAAAACATGCCGCCCTTAATTCCCTCACTGGATCGTGATCGGAAGATGCGTGACTACAAGCACACGCTGGTAGAAGCGCTGCTGAGGGCATTCCCAAATGACACCGGGGGCTCAGTGGAAGCACAAGTCGAAGGCAGAGGAGGAGGAAGAGGTCGCCAACGCAGCTGTGGCACTGCCAGCACCTCAGAAGGCCGGGTTAGCATGGCCGAAATGTGGAAAAGCTTTGTCAGCAGCATGCCACAACAAACAGCACCACCAGCTGATAGGCAACATCTTAGCAGGAGGCAGCATTTCAGCAACATGGTGGAACAGTATGTGTGCACACGCCTACACGTACTGACTGATGGGTCTGCCCCATTCAACTTCTGGGTCTCCAAATTGGGCACATGGCCTGAGCTTGCCCTTTATGCCTTGGAGGTGCTGGCCTGCCCTGCAGCCAGTATATTGTCTGAACGTGTGTTTAGCACGGCAGCATGGCAGGGGGCGTTATCACAGACAAGCACAGCCGCCTGTCCACAGCCAACGTGGACAAGCTAACGTTTATTAAAATGAACCAGGCATCGATCCCTCAAGACTTGTTTTTACCTTGTGCAGAATAGACATTTATACCGGCCTCACACAGCCATTGGTATACTTAAGTGAACTTATTCTTTTTTTTTTTTTTTTTAATATGTCTCAATATTTTGGGGGCTACCCCAATTAGAAAAACAAACAAACAAACAAAAAACAGTGTTGGCTACCTCCTCCTCCTCCACCGCCACTTCCACCTACACCGCCACGGTCACCGCCTCCTTAACCACCTACTCCACATCCACCTCCTCCTCCATTTTTTATTTTTTTATGTGATTTTAACTTAAAAGTTATTTCCCTATCCACATTTGTTTGCAGGGCACTTGTCCTAATCTTACCCCCATTTTGCTTCCTTTTGCAACCCTCTAGCTCTTTCCAGGACTTTTTTAGAGCCATTTTAGTGTTGAAAAGTTCTGGTCATCATTGGCTTCAATGGGGTTCAGGGTTTGGGCAGAACCCGCCGAACCCGAACATCCAGGTGTCCGATCAACTCTACACAGGACGTTTAAAAAACGTTATAAAAACATCAGTGACGTTTTTAAGCTTTTTTGAGTGTTACCAAAGTGGAAACAATAAAATAAAAAAATATAAATAGTGAACCGCGCTCCTATCAAAATGTTCCTCTAATATAACTCGGTATTATCTGTAAAATAAATATATAAATGAATAAATAAATAAAGTGCTCAGTGACAAATAATGAGCCCAAACACAAGGTAGTCAGTGTCCAATGGAATAGGGAAACCGACTACCCTATAGGGGCGACCACAATACAGTAGTGTAAAACTTGTATACCATAAAAGCATGTGTCATGTAAACACCTGTGAATATATGACTACACAAATGCAACACATAAAGAGTCCAAAAACCATCAAATGCAAAAAACTAAATTATAGTTCATAGGGTGTATCATAAATGATGTGCTGTCCTTTAAAAAACAAAGGGTGCTTGGTACATGGGACCAAAAAAACTATATGAACACAACAACGGACTGGGTGAAATGACAACCAGTTGATGTAAACTGTAAAAAAATGTAGGGTCCGGTGGATACACAGTTCAAAATGAAAGGCGACCAAACAGTCAGTGGGATTCCATAGAAACACTCCTTCACCAAGAGACAGGCACCCGATGTAACAACCTACTCACCAGCTCACAGGGATCCCCATTATGGGGAACATAAACGCCTGGGTAGCAGATCCTGTTCCCATCAATGGTGTGATGCCCGGCTGGGCTGCGGACCTCAGAAAACAGGGGTAGGGTGGAGAAACGAAGGGGCCAACATGGTATGTAGATTAATTCCAATAATGTAGTTACAAGCATCCTTATGCGAGCGGTCATCAAACAAACATAAACCTTAAAACAAAGGGAATGCTGAGCGTGGTGCTTCCGCGTTCTAACAAACGGATATGGCGTGTATGAGTTCCAGTCACCCGACGATGTGTTTCGTCAGTAGCGCACTGACGTCATCAGGGGACGTGACGTTTTTGAGCCTTTTTGAGCTTTTTTGAGCATTAGCATTTTTGAGCTGTAAACCACCTCTCTGCTATTAGTAACTCTCATTTACCCACAATGCATCTCTGCAAAGCCTTTATGTGTTGTTTAGTGGCCATTTTCAGAGCAGAGACAGTACTAGAGCACTATTCTCGGGGTAGGTCTTATTTTTCGGGGAAACGCGGTGTGTATATACTGTATATACAGTTTATATACCCTGGCATAATTTATGATTTCTTGGCCATTTTTTCAGAGCTATGAATGATAACACAAAAACATTTCTTTCACTCATGGTTACTGTTTGGCTAAAGCCATTTATTATCAATTAACTGTATTTACTCTTCTTAAATCATAATGACAACAGAAACTACCGAAATGACCCTGATCAAAACTTTACATACCCTGGTGATTTTGGCCTGATAACATGCACACAAGTTGACATAAAGGGGTTTGAATGGCTATTAAAGGTAACCATCCTCACCTGTGATCTGTTTGCTTGTAATTAGTATGTGCGTATAAAAGGAGTGCTGTAATATAAGCCCTACCCTGAAAATAAGCCCTAGTTTGAAATGTATGTGAACTGCTGGAGTCCTCTTTATTACAGTGGAGTTTGGTGTAAACTGTGTGTGTTTCTGTGGTCTGATCTGTGGTTAAGTACCTTCTGTACAGCGGTGCTCATCTGATCTATTCTCCTGCTTGTCAGCGGGGGATCTCGGCCCCCTCGCTCTGCAATGCTGGGAGCGCTGAAGATATCTCAGGTGGGCTATGGAAAGCGGCGATTGGTGCTCAGCTGATCTCCTCTTCTCCTGCTTATCAGCGGGGGATCTGGCCCTCTCCTTGTGCAATGCTTAGAACACTGGAAGCCATTTTAGGCGGGCTATGGAAGGGCTGAGTGGCACTGTGGTAAGGTGTTTGGCTGCAGATTTGATTACAGAGACACACATTGTGCATTGTATGCTGCTCTGGTGGCGAGGATTCTAGCAGTTCACATCCACTTTTACTTTTGTTCACACAGCAACTGTTTTTGGTAGCCAAAATTAATACAAGACCCGGGCTTATTTTCGGGGAAACACGGTGTATATATGACCTATATATATATATGTGACATCCCACCCCCTCCCGCCGCCTTCCGCCGCTCTTCTCCGGCCTCCTGTCCCACCGGGAGACCGGAGCGATGATCCGGCGCCTCCGCCGGCTAGAATTAGACCTGATAGAAGCCGTAATCGGCTCCGATCGGATCTCCTTTGGCAAATCCCGGAAGCGACTTCACAACATGACTTCCGGTTTACTCGGTGGCTAACAGCGCCAATTTAAAAAAAATTACAGTATACAGAATCGCCGTTTTTGGCGATCTGAATACTGTGAAGTGCAAAGGAGGGAGGGGGGGTCTTTTAGACCCCCCCAGCCCTCCAAAAAGTGTACCTGTCACCATATATTACTATCACAAGGGATGTTTACATTCCTTGTGATAGCAATAAAAGTGATCAGATTTTTTTTTTTTAAAGGAACAGTGTTAAAAAAAAAAAAAAATTTAAAGCGCCACCGTCCCCGCGAGCTAGCGTAGCAAAGAAAATGCATACGTAAGTCGCGCCCACACATGAAAACGGTGTTCAAACCACACATGTGAGGTATCGCAGCGATCACCAGAGTGTGAGCAGTAATTCTAGTGGGGGTTCTAAGTAATTTTCTAGCAAAAAAAACCCAGTTTTTAGCTAGTAACCAACAAAGGTAAAAAAGGGGCCCGGTTGGTAAGTGGATGTCTCCTAAACCGTGCAGGTTTAGGAGATATGCAGGGCACCTACAGGTAAGCCTTATTATAGGCTTACCTGTAGGTTAAAGTGGTTGTCACAGTTTGACAACCACTTTAATGTCTAAACTGCCGGCAACAAAAGTGAGTACACCCCTAAGTGAAAATGTCCAAAATTGGGCCCAATTAGTCATTTTCCCCGTTACTCATTAGTGTTACAAGGTCTCAGGTGTGAATGGGGAGGAGGTGTGTTAAATTTGGTGTTTTCACTCTCACTCTCTCATACTAATCACTGGAAGTTCAAGATGGCACCTCATGGCAAAGAACTCTCCGAGGATATGAGAATAAGAATTGTTACTCTACATAAAGATGGCCTAGACTATAAGAAGATTGCCAAGACCCTGAAACTAAGCTGCAGCACGGTGGCCAAGACCATACAGCGAATTAACAGGACAGGTTCCACTCAGAACAGGCCTCGCCACAGTCGACCAAAGAAGTTGAGTGCACGTGCTCAGCGTCATATCCAGAGGTTGTCTTTGGGAAATAGACGTATGAGTGCTGCAAGCATTGCTGCAGAGGTTGAAGGGGTGGGGGGTCAGCCTGTCAGTGCTCAGACCATACGCTGCACAGTGCATAAAATTGGTCTGCATGGCTGTCATCTCTGAAGGAAGCTTCTTCTAAAGATGATGCACAAGGAAGCCTGCAAACAGTTTGCTGAAGACAAGCAGACTAAGGACATGAATTACTGGAACCATGCACTGTGGTCTGATGAGACCAAGATAAACTTATTTGGTTTAGATGGAGTACAGAGACAAGTGTGTCAACCTACAGTCAAGCATGGTGGTGGGAGTGTCATGGTCTGGGCTGCATGAGTGCTGCCGGCACTGGGGAGCTACAGTTCATTGAGGGAACCATGAATGCTGACATGTACTGGGACATACTTAAGCAGAGCATGATCCTCTCCCTTCAGAGACTGGGCCACAGGGCAGTATTCCAACATGATAATGACCCCAAACACACCTCCAAGATGACCACTGCCTTGCTAAAGAAGCTGAGGGTAAAGGTGATGGACTGGCCAAGCATGTCTCCAGATCTAAACCTTATTGAGCATCTGTGGGGCATCCTCAAACGGAAGGTGGAGAAGTGCAAGGTCTCTAACCTCCAGTGGCAACCTGTGAAGCTCTGGTGAACTCCATGCCCAAGAAGGTTAAAGCAGTGCTGGAAAATAATGGTGGCCACAAAAAATATTGACACTTTGGGCCCAATTTGGACATTTTCACTTAGGGGTGTACTCATTTTTGTTGCCAGTGGTTTAGACATTAATGGCTGTGTGTTGAGTTATTTTGAGAGGACAGGAAATTTAGCAAGGTTATACAAGCTGTACACTCACTACTTTACATTGTAGCAAAGTGTAATTTCTTCAGTGTTGTCACATGAAAAGTTATAATAAAATATTTACAAAAATGCGAGGGGTGTACTTACTTTTGTGAGATACTGTATGACAAAATATTGGTGCCATCCAAGCAACCAAAAGAGCATTGTGGATTTATTACCAGAAGTCGGAAATGACAACAGTCCTGTGAGGTGGACCGATGACCCAAGAGCTGTATGTGCTGTGACCCAAAAGTCTGGTGGCGACTTAGTGGTCTGACCCACACATTTAAGAAGTTTGGAATCTCAGAATTATTCTCTGAAGACTGAAAACAAATAAACAAAAGAAAGTGCAGTGGACGAGAACATCCATACTGGAAGCTACAGAAATAATTTCATGGTGGATATAAATCCATCTGATGTAGAAAGAGTCATGCAACATTTTATAGGAAATTGTCTTGAGAATTAAACAGATTTGTGTTCAGCCTCTGAGGACAAGGGATATATTACTAGTTATTGTGTGCTTTGTACAGGGTCTGATGTTACTATTCATGTGAAGGTCAAGCAAATGCAGAATGAGTGTCCCTATTATTATGGGACTTTTGGCCAGTAATAGTCTTTCATTTGAGAGTGGAGGCTTGGTACATAAGAGTATGGTTCTAGATGCTTTGCATGAGCATATCAAGCAAAATATTTTATTGGTTACCCCAGATCCTCATGATTTAAATAATATATTGTTAAGAGCAGATCATTTATGAAAAAAATCAAATAAACTGTAAGTAGGCTGCAAAAGATGATGTAGCCACATTGCTCAGGACAAATACTAAACATAAAGATCAAAAGATAAAATGTCATTCAAACTGGCAAAGGGTATATACAAGGTCAAAGACTTGTGATCTTAATGTGCGAAACAAAGCTAATAAAAATAATAATAAGCAAAAGTCCAAGACTTGGATACCATTTTCCCAGTTAAAACACAAACATCACCATCTGAAAATTGAACTTGAAGGTAGAACATGACAAATTATTGGAACAATTGAGGAAATTATACGATGCCAGGGGTACAGAGACAGCAGAAGGTGGAGGTCCTTCAGATCTGTTTTATATTGCACATTACGCCTCTATGGCAGTGGGGGTGAATAAGAGGAAAACTGTAGAAATGTAAATAGTACTTTGTTTTATCTTCAAGCACAATGTTAAGGACTAGTGTTGAGCGAACCCGAACTGTAAAGTTCGGGTCCGTACTGAACTTTGGGGTGTCTGGGACCCGGACCCGAACCCAGACATTTCAAAAAATGTTCGGGTTCGGGATCTGGGTTCTGGTAGTTGATCACGCATGTTGAATAGCTGCAGGGCAGTCAATCAACAAGCGTTTCACTGGTTTGCCCTTAGAAGCCATCACAGCCATACCTACTAATGGCATGGCTGTGAATGGCCAATGCATCATGTGACCCAGCCTCTTTATAAGCTGGAGGCACTTGGTGCCTCAGTCACATGCTCTCTGAGACTCTGACTAGTGTAGGGAGAGGAAGCTGCCGGCGCTGTGAGGGACAGATTGCAGACATTTTCACATCTCATCCTGCATTCTGAGATTACTACTACTGTTGCTCTGATGGACAGATTGCAGATCTCACCCTGCATTACACAACGATCTGATTCTGGACTAATTAGAGATTTCTCATACTGCTGCTTTGAGTGACAGATTGCAGATCTCACCCTGCATTACAGGCATATTCTGACTGCACTAGGTAGAGGCTTCTGCTTAGAGGGACATATTATTGCTCTAAAATCATCTCCTAGTTCTATAGGGAGAGGTTCCAGCTGTTGCTTAGAGGGACAGATTATTGTTCAAAAATCATCGCCTACTCCTATAGGGCCAGGTTCCAGCTGTTGCTTAGAGGGACAGATTATTGTTGAAAAATCATTGCCTACTCCTATAGGGCCAGGTTCCGGCTGTTGCTGTAAGGGACAGATTATTGTTCAAAAATCATCGCCTACTCCTATAGGGCCAGGTTCCAGCTGTTGCTGTAAGGGACAGATTAATGTTCTATAACCATCTCCTAGTTCTAAAGGGAGAGGTTCCAGCTGTTGCTGTAAGTGACAGATTATTGTTCAAAAATCATCGCCTACTCCTATAAGGCCAGGTTCCAGCTGTTGCTGTAAGGGACAGATTATTGTTCAAAAATCATCGCCTACTCCTATAGGGCCAGGTTCCAGCTGTTGCTGTAAGGGACAGATTATTGTTCTATAATCATCTCCTAGTTCTAAAGGGAGAGGTTCCAGCTGTTGGTGTGAGCGGTGCATTTCTTGCACCAAAATAAAAAGTGCGTCTACATTGGTGTTTTCCAAAAAAAAAGAAGGTATTAATTGGTATTAATAAATACTTAAATAGGGCTACATAGTACATTTGCGGGCACAATGAGGAGAGCAAATAAGGGATGTGGTCATGGTGCTGTTGGTGATGCTGGTGCTGCTGGTGTTGGTCATGTTGGTGAAGTTCCTGTTGGAAGGAGAGGACGTGGTCGATGTGTGCCAGCTACACGCACAAGTGAAACACCTTCCTCAGGTAGTCAACAGAACCTTCACCGGTATATGTTAGGCCCAAATGCTGCTCAACGATTGGTGAGGCCAGAACAAGTACAGGCGATAGTAGATTGGGTGGCTGACAATGCCTCCAGTTCCTTCACATTGTCTCCCTCCCGGTCCCTTGATGAAAGCTCAGAGTTGGCTCCTGAACCCCATGGCTATCTGTCTTTCACCTCAGCCCCTTGTAAATTAGCCAAGCAGTCTGAGCCCCGAGTCATGCAAGAGACTCTTATGCTTTTTGATGACTCTCCTGGTGTGCTTTCCATGGGCCATCCACATAGCGCTGCCCCAGAAGTGGAAGACATTGAGTACACCGATGCCCAACCACTTCTGTGGCAGGATGAGGACATGGAAACACCAGCGCAGCACATCTTATATGATGAAGAAACACAGGTGCCAACTGCTGCAGCTTTCCTCAGTGTGCAGACTGACAAGGAGGGCAGTGGTGAAGGGTGGGTGGAAGATGATGGGGAGGAGGATGATGAGGTCCTAGACCCCACATGGACTAAGGGTCATGCGAGTGACGTGTGCAGCTTGGAGGAAGAGGTGGTGGTCGCACAGAGGCACCAGCACAGCAAAAGAGGAAGCAGGTTGCAAAAGTGGAGCAAGCGTCCCCTAGACAGTATGCCTGCTACTACCCACCGCACCCAGGGACTTAGCAAACCAAAGGCAGCTCAAAGGCTTTCCCCCGCGTGGCAGTTCTTCAGACAATGTGCTGACGACAAGACACGAATGGTTTGCAAGCTGTGCAATGATAGCCTGAGCCGAGGCATAAATGTTCTAAACCTGACCACAACCTGCATGATCAGGCATCTAAATTCAAGGCACAAGATGCATTGGAATAATTACCTCAAAATCCAAGAAAGGTCTCGGCCTCCTCCTGCTTCCTCTTCTGCTGCTGCCTCGGCCTCTTCCTCCACCTCTACTGTGACAGTGTCACCTGACACCCAGCAAACAGACGATATGACAGCAACGCCACCATGTCCGTCACCGTCCCCAAGCATTTCCACACCATGGTCCCATGGAAGCTTACAGCTGTCCATCTCCCAAACCCTGGAGAAAAAGAGGAAGTACCCCCCTACCCACCCGCAATCCCTGGCCCTGAATGCCAGCATTTCAAAATTCCTGGCCTTTGAAATGCTGTCATTCCGTTTGGTGGACACGGACAGTTTCAAAAACCTGATGGCGGTGGCTGTCCCACAGTACGTGGTTCACAACCACCACTACTTTTCCAGGCGTTCCATCCCTTCCCTGCACAAACAAGTCGGGACAAGATCAAGTGTGCACTGCGCAACGCCATCTGTGGCAAGGTCCACATAACCACTGATACGTGGACCAGTAAGCATGGGCAGGGACGCTATATCTCACTAACTGCACACTGGGCAAATGTAGTGGTGGGTGGGCCTGAGCCGGCTAGCCATTTGGCGCATGTCCTTTCGCCACCGAGGATTGCAGGGCATTTCTCTTTGCCTCCTGTTGCCTCCTCCTCCTACTGCGCTTCCTCCTCCTCGACCACCTACTCATCCGCTCAGCGTAACACCTTCACCACCAACATCAGCACATCCAGGGGGAAACGACAGCAGGCTGTTTTAAAACTGATATGTTTGGGGGATAAACCCCACACTGCGCAGGAGCTGTGGATGGGCATTGAACAACAGACCAATGAGTGGTTGTTGCCACTGAGCCTCAAGCCCGGCCTGGCGGTGTGCGACAATGGGCGAAATCTTGTAGCGGCTCTGGGCCTAGCCCGTTTGACGCACATCCCTTGCCTGGCGCATGTGCTGAATTTGGTGGTACAGAATTTTCTAAAAAACTACTCGGATATGTCTGAGCTGCTGCAGAAAGTGCGGGCCTGTCTGCGCTGCAGCGGAACTTCAGCCTTCCCGCTCACCGCCTCATATGCGATGTGCCCACAAGGTGGAACTCCACCTTGCACATGCTGGAGAGACTGTGCGAGCAGCAGCAGGCAATAGTGGAGTTTCAGCTGCAGCATGCACGGGTCAGTTGCTCTGCGGAACAGCACCACTTCACCACCAACGAGTGGGCCTCCATGGGAGACCTGTGTAGCGTATTGCGGTGTTTCGAGTACTCGACCAACATGGCCAGTGCCAATGACGCTGTTCTCAGCATTACTATCCCACTTCTATGTCTCCTTGAAAAAACACTTCGGGCTATGATGGAAGAGGATGTGGCACAGGAGGATGTGGAGGAGGAAGAGGGGTAATTTCCACGGTTATCAGGCCAGTCATTCGCAAGTGGCTCGGAGGGTGGGTTCCTGCACCAGCATAGGCCAGGTCAAAAATATTCAAGCCAGGGCACAGTTCTGGAGGACGAGGAGGGCGAGGAGGACGAGGAAGATCATGAGGAGGAGGAGGAACCGCAGCAGGGTGGCACCCAACGCAGTTCGTGGGCATCACTGGAGCATGGCTGGGGGGATACGGAGGACACAAATGATATACCTCCCACAGAGGACAGCTTGTCTTTGCCTCTGGGCAGCCTGGCACACATGGCTGACTACATGCTGCAGTGCCTGCGCAGCGACAGCCGAGTTGCCCACATTGTAACGTGTGCCGATTACTGGGTGGCCACCCTGCTGGATCCCCGTTACAAGGACAACGTGCCGTCCTTAATTCCCTCACTGGAGCGTGAGAGGAAGATGCGCGACTATGAGCGCATGCTGGTAGACGCGCTGCTGAGGGCATTCCCAAATGACACCGGGGGCTCAGCGGAAGAACAAGGCGAAGGCAGAGGAGGAGGAGGAAGAGGCCGCCAACGCAGCTGTGGCACCGTCAGCACCTCAGAAGGCAGGGTTAGCATGGCCGAAATGTGGCAAAGCTTTGTCAGCAGCCCGCCACAACAAACAGCACCACCAGCCGATAGACAACGTCTTAGCACGAGGCAGCATTTCAGCAACATGGTGGAAGAGTATGTGTGCACACGCCTACACGTACTGACTGATGGGTCTGCCCCATTCAACTTCTGGGTCTCCAAATTGGCCACATGGCCTGAGCTTGCCCTTTATGCCTTGGAGTTGCTGGCCTGCCCTGCAGCCAGTGTATTGCCTGAACGTGTGTTTAGCATGGCAGGGGGCATTATCACAGACAAGCGCAGCTGCCTGTCCACAGCCAACGTGGAAAAGCTAACGTTTGTTAAAATGAACCAGGCATGGATCCCACAAGACTTGTCTGTACCTTGTGCAGAACAGACATTTAGACCGGACTCACAAAGCCATATACTTGTTTTTTTGAATATGCCTCAATATTTTGGGGGCTACCCCAATTATAAACAAAAAAAAAAAACAGTGTTGGCTACCTCCTCCTACTCCTCCACCACCGCCACTTCCACCTACACTGCCACGGTCATTGCCTAGTCAACCTCTAGGCTCCTACTCCACATCCACCCCCCCTTCCCATTTTTTTTATTTGATTTTAATTTATTTCCCCTATCCCCATTTTTTTGTAGGGCACTTGCCCTACTCTTACCCCCATTTTACTTCCTTTTGCAGCCCTCTAGCACTTGCCAGGACTTTGTTACAGCCATTTTTGTGCCTAAAAGTTTGGGTCCCCATTGACTTCAATGGAGTTCGGGGTCCGGGATAAAGTTCGGGTCGAGTTCGGTACCGAACCCGGATTTCGTCCTGAAGTTCGGCCGAACCCACCGAACCCGAACATCCGGGGGTTCGATCAACTCTATTAAGTACATTGCTAATGAATCTTTGTTGGAGAGTTTCTGGTCTTTCAGATGTTCTGGTTAGAACTGATCCAAGTGAGAGAATGTAGTGTATTGTGGTTGTAGTTTTATATAGAGCGGGTAAAATAAGTATTGAACATGTCACTAATTTTCTAGATAAATATATTTCTAAAGGTGCTATTGGTATTAAATTTTCACCACGTGCCAATAACAACCCATGCAATCCATACATACAAAGAAACCAAAACAGATAAGTTCAGAACTAAAGTTATGTGTAATAAAATGGAATGTCACAGGGAAAATGTATTGAACACACTAACTGAAATATATTTAATACATCATACAAAATTCTTTGTTGGTAATGACAGCTTCAAGACACCTCCTGTATGGAGAAACTAGCCGCATGCATTGCTCAGGTGTGATTTTGGCCCATTCTGCCACACAAACAGTCTTCAAATCTTGAAGATTCTGTGGACCTCTTCTATGAACTCTTTAGTCCTTTCCATGGATTTTCTATTGGATTCAAGTCAGGTGATTGGCTGGGCCATTTAAAAATTGGTTTCAGAACTCTAGTGATTAAGGACTCCAGCTGGTGGATGTAAAAACTGATGAAAAGTTGATGTAAACTGATGAAGAACTGATGTAAACTCATGTAAACTAAATCCCTTTTTTCTTTGAAAAAAAAACGTGGCTCGACTGATATAGCAGGCAGACTTCCCATATGAAAGGGGCCTAGGGCCTCTTGCAGACTGTTGCCTGACTCTCAATTTTCAGGCATACAGGCTTTTTTTTTTTTTACTGACCGAAATGCAATCCTTTTTTTTATGTGCCTGTACGCACAAGAATATAAACATGCTATGCATATAGATCAGTAAAAAAAATACATAAATCTGAGTGGCTGGTCAGTATTTTTGCATGTATACACGCAAATACACACAAATACCCATAAATACATACTGTATATACCACACTTCCTTTAATATAATAAGGCTAGAAGAATTTTTTATGCTTGTGTTTGCATACTCGCAAATGCATGCAAATACGTGCATTTCTCTCCCCCCAGTTCATAAAGAGAAAAATAAATCTCTTTCAGCTTTCTCAAAGTGTCTGGCATCCAAAATTATTCTGCACTGCATCACACTCACCATGTCTAGTAACCCACACTGTGAGGATGGATGTCAGCCTTCCCTGACTCTAAAGGTCACCATCAGGCCTGCAGAGGTCAGGGCCCTGGCTACACTTAAATGAGGCAAAGATATGAAATACAGAAACGAAAGGCAAAACATTTGTGTATAGATACACATATCAATACCTTTTTCCCTTTTTTATAAGAGCTCACATTCCCTCTGTTCTCAGCTGCATAATAGCTGGGGGGAGGAGCAGAAACAGTACACTGAGCTTTCCAGTGATTGACTGTGTGGGGGAGAGGGGGACAGCTCAGAACTATGGATGGGCCAAACACCCCACAGTTCGGTTCGCACCAGAACACCACGATTGGACAAAAAATTTGTGTGAACATGCAAACCCTACTAAAGTCAGTGGGACATGAACATGAAAAATCAAAAGTTCTCATTTTAAAAGCCCATATACAAGTTATTGCCATAAAAAGTGTATGGGGACACAGGTACTGCCCTAGGGAACCTGTATCAATGCAAAAAAAACGTTTTTAAAACAATAGTTTTTTCAAGAGCAGTGATTTTAATAATGATTAAAGTGAAAACATAAAAATGAAATATTCCTTCAAATATCATGCCTGGGGGTCCCCTTAGTCTGCCTGTAAAGTGGCGCATCTGTGTGATGCTTAGAACAGTGCTGCGCTAAAATGACCTCTTCCGACAACCCCAGATCCTGGCCCCTCTATGTGAATGGGTATCGGGTACATTGTACCCCTACCTATTTACCAAGAAAAGCTGGGAAATGTAAAAAAAACAAGAGCCGGTTCTTACAATTCCTTTTTCTCCTACGTTCACTGACAGACGCAGCTCTTCTTGACTTTGTGGGGTTTTATGTTCGTCTTACCAGGAGTTAACTAGGCAGGGAAAGAATTCAGCTGGCCCCTCCCCTGGGGGCCGTCCTCCTTTCCTACATTAAAACCCCCCCTCACAGAGGACTCTCCAGTTTCAATGCCTAGTTTGCAAGGATTTTTTCTCTGCTCCTGTAGCTGTCCGGGGTAGCCACCGGGTGGGAATCAGCCTCTCATCTTGCCCCCTGCCAGCCCCCATCCCCACCCCCCTGCCCAGCGCTGTACCTCCGCTCAGCCTTCTCGTCCACATCGCCATGCGGTCTTCGGCCGCCATTTTGCGGTGGACCGCCGCCATTTTGCCGCGGATCGCCGCCATTTTGCTGTAGCCGCGGACATTTTTAGTCTATGGGGCTTTCCCTCTAGCGCTCGGGCGGCCAGAATCGGTACTGCAAGTTGCCTGAGAGGTGTACTCACCCTCTAGTGCTTCCTGGCGGCCATCTTCACTGCATGCTCTGCTTTTCTACACGTGGATGCAGCTTCTTCTTCTCCCTGAAAACGGCTGACAGAGGCAGTTCTTCTGAGCGATTTTGGCGCTATCAGGCACAAAAACAGCAAGTATAGCTGGGCTCCCTCTGGGTACTGGTGGCGGTGGGGTGCTGTCCTCTGGGTCCTGTGGGTGTGTGGCTGTGTGTGGGGCGTCCCTTCCCTCAATCCATCCATCCATCCATCCATCCCTAAAGTAATGGCTGATCTCCCTGCTGAACCTACTGGGGTGGCTTCAGCCTGTCTC
>BLSH010201111.1:1020664-1050594 GCA_018402905.1 Glandirana rugosa
TTTTTGTTCTCGGAAATAAAATCTTTTATAGCCAGAAGAGGGGCTAGGTAGAAGAGGGCCATACCAGAGAGGGCCACGGCAGAGAGGGTACGGCGGGACGGCCCCCAGGGGAGGGGCCAGCTGAATTCTTTCCCTGCCTAGTTAACTCCTGGTAAGGCGAACATAAAACCCCACAAAGTCAAGAAGAGCTGCGTCTGTCAGTGAACTCGGAGAAAAGGATTTTACGGTAAGTTATAATAAAATCCCTTTATTTAAAAAAATAGCTCTGTCTTCTCCCCGAGCCGTCTTCTCCTGGTGCCATCTCTCCCGGTACCTTTTTCTCTCTGAGCCGTCTTCTCCCATGCCACTGTCTTCTCCCGCACTGATGTCTTCTCCCTCGCTGCCACTGTCTTCTTCTTCGCTGCAGGTTACCATGGGGCGTGACCATCCTATGACGTCACCCGGAGACGTCACAAGGCTACATAAGAGTTGTCAGACAGCAGGGGAAGTGACAACGGAGGAAGACAGCATCAGGAGAAGAGCATCTTTTTTTTTTCAGCAGGTAACACGTGGCAAGGAAGAAGACAGCGGTGCGGGAGAAGACAGCGGCATGGGAGAGACGGCACCGGGAGAGACCATACCGGGAGAAGATGGATCGGGGAGAAGACCGATATTTTCTAAAATAAAGGCTCTTGTTTTTTTTACATTTCACAGCTTTTTTGGTGAATGGGTAGGGGTATGATGCACCAGATACTCATTCACATGGGGGGGCTGAGATCTGGGGACCCACTTGTTAAAGGGGGCTTCCAGATTCAGATAAGCCCCCCGCCCGCAGACCCCGACAACCACCAGCCATTGGAGGAGAGCAGGCAAGGTTCCCTGTACAGCTAGAGAATTGACCATGCTGTGCTCTCTTGCTTAGCATGGTCAGTTTGTAATAAGAAAACAGAAGGACTGGCAGGAACACCAGGCATTTCACACAAAGGAAGCAATACAAAGAGAACAGAATACTTTACATACAAGTACATGGTATAGCAGGCATATATAAGAAATATAAAATATTGAGGTAACAAACACTTTAATGTGGATAACAAGCCTTTCGTAAAGGTTCTCACAAGTCGCTTGGCACCATATACTGTAAGTTAAATTGATTCATGAGTATTAGTCTGGATTTATTCCAGGCCATTCCACCTCTGCCAATGTTCGCAGAGTTTTCTTAACATTCAATATCCATCATGTAATTTGGAAACAGGAAATAGAGCTATTTTACCTCATAGATGCATCAAAGGCCTTCAACACTGTTAAATGGTCCTTTAAATAGGAGATTTTGGAAAAGGGCCTAAATTTAAGTTGGATAAAACTCTTGTATCGTAAACCATCAGCATTTACACAGTAACTGTTACAGTAGTACAGCAATGTTCCTACCCTTTTACCTTACACATGGTACAAGGCAAAGGTGTCCTTTGTTTTTCTTGTTTGCTTTGGCAAAAAAACCTCTGGCTGTCATGTTCTTGTCACATACCTTGAAAGTGAGCCCAAAATGCAGAGGAAGGCCTTGTCTTATGCCTTTGACTCAGGGCCACTGATAGAGCAAACAGGAGGTGCGGGAGTGCAGAGTAGCACGAGTGCCTGGGAGGATCGCTGGCAAAGGAGCAGTTCTGAAGTTCCTGATGACACTGTGATGGGTTACCAGTAAGACAAGAAGACTGGATCAAGCTGGGTGCCCCACAGAGGAATGCAGAGAGTAGCTGGCAGCAAAGATGTTCCAAGGGGATTGGAACACTGGCAGGTACAAGCAGGCTGGGTTCTACACAGACAGGAGGTACTGGAACAGATGCATAGGTAGAGGCAGAGTCAAGATACAAGCCAGGTCGGTAATGTGCAGGCAGTGTGATAACCGGAGCAGAAGGCAGGTGCAAAGTCAAGGACAAGCTGGGGTCAGATTCAGGCAGAAGGTAGAAGTAGTCAGAGGCTGGGTCAAACCACAGGAACAGATGCAAATCACAGGTAGCAGGGATCATAGGAAATGCTGTAGATCAGACAGCACTGATCCTGTTTACAAGGCTGGTTTAAATAGTCTGTTTGGTGCCAGGACTTGTGCACACGAGTGCTCCCGCACGTACACGCATGAGCATTGTCGCTCGCGAACGTGCACCACAGTTTTTCTTAAAGGAGTCCATCTGAGGGGATCTTCTTGACACTGGCACTTGCTCTTTGTAAATCCCCTGATATTGTTGGCTTTAAATGGGGTTTATTGGAGAAAATATTAATTTTGTATGCTGATGTTACCTCATTTTGACACAACCACCTCCTTAATTCATTTATTGTCCTTGATGCTCAAGTTTTTTTCAGGTTTAAAAATAAATTGGGACTAGTCCACTGTACTCCCATTAGACCCTCTTAGGGCCCCCTTGACAAATGAAAAAAGTTTTTCTTTGTTTCTGTTACAAAACTTTGTAAATAAGTACATTTTCTCCTTCACTGATGGGCACTGATGAGGCTGCGCTGATGGGCACCATTAAGGCAGTACTGATTGGCACTGATAAGGTGGCACCGATGAGGTGGCACTGATGGGCACTGATGATGAGGCACATATATGCTGCACTGATGAGCACTGACAGGCTGCACTGATAAGCAGCACTGATGGGTACTGATGATGAGGCACATATAAGCTGCACTGATGGGCACTGACAGGCGGCACTGATAAGCAGCACTGATGGGCACTCATAGGCGGCACTGATAGGTGGCACTGATGGGCACTCATAGGCGGCACTGATAGGTTGCACTGGTGGGCACTTATAGGCGGCACTGGTGGGCACTGATGGGGGGCACTAATGGTCACTGATGGGCGGCACTGATAGATGTTACTGATAGGCAGCACTGATCAGGAGGCACTGACAGGCATCACTGATTGTCACAGAGTGCCATCCTAATGGGCACTGACTGCCACTAATTGTCACTCCTGGTAGGCTCACCTGGTGGTCTCCAGTGGGCATCTCTGCTGGTCTCCAGTGGGCATGCTCAATGGGTCTGCACTGATTATCAGTGCAGACCGCCCTGTCAGGAGAGCAGCTGATCAGCTCTCCTCTACTTGCGCTTGTCAGTGCGAGTGGAGGAAAAGCCGATAACGGCTCTTCCTGTTTACACTGTGATCAGCTGTGACTGGACAGCTGATAACATGGTAAAGAGCCTACGCCAGAGGCTCTTTACCGGGATTGGAGATGCGGTGTGTGACTGACACACCACACCACCGATTGCCACGCTGCGTGCCCCCACAGGCCTGCACTAGCAGCTTATCCTACTGGATGTCATATGACGCCCAGTCAGGATACTGAAACCACTTCTCTGCTGTCATTTTGCTGTATGGTGGGCGGGAAGTGGTTAAGTTTGACTCCTGCGATTCGTAATCTGCATATAATGTGTAAAAATTGGTGCAATCTCCCACATTCAGTCGTCAGCCTCAACAACTTAAATAAAATTATATGGCTCCTTTAACTGCTGTATTTACTTCAGAATGCAGCCACCTGGATTCCTAGTATAATTTGTATTATTGATGGAGTATTTCATGAGCTGGTATGGAAGGGAGGCTCACCAAGCTAGCGACCCTTAGATCAAGGAGGACTATCACTCCCTAACATGCGATTATACTATATAGCTATACTATATAGCCACCCAGGTTCAACATCTGACAGGTTTCCTTGAGGTTTGGAATTGAGGGACCCTATGCATATATTTATGCAATATATTCTGTGTAACTTTTTTTTGTGAATAAAAAAGGAGTGATTGGCGCTAACCAAAAATTGTATGGTAAGGTGCAAAAAAAAAAAATGTGTATATATAGACAAGATTTATACTGAAATCAATATACAATGTGTATTACATTAAATAATAAATAATATAAATACACAAATCTTCAAATACTGTGCAAAAAAGGAAATATAGAAACACAATTTATATAGTGTTTTTGCTGATAAAATGCATATATACATCAAAAGTGCGCAGAAAAAGAGTCCATAGCCATTCTCTAAAGTGCAAAAGGTGCTGTAAAAATATCCAAATCATGCTCCACCATTAACTGTGTAACAGGGGTTCAAACTCACCAGAAATCTGGCAATCAAAAGCCCATCAACAGATATAAACGATCAACCGTAAGGAAAGCCTCAAACAGCATCAAAGAAGTTCACTTGAGCTGTCCTCCCATGAGAGATGTTGTTAATGATATGAAGGGAATACAAACAAAAGGCTTCCATAGCATAACACTATTTTATTTTGCACTTTAGAGCACGACTATGGACTCTTTTTCTGCGCACTTTTGATGTATATATGCATTTTATGAGCAAAGCCACAATGTGAATTGTGTTTCTATATGTATTTATATTATTCATTATTTAATGTGATACACATTGTATATTGATTTAAGTATAAATATTGCCTATATACCGTATATACTCGTGTATAAGTCGACCCGTGTATAAGTCGACCCCCTTACTTTTGCCCAAAAAATATGGGAAAACTTATTGACTCACGTATAAGCCTAAGTGGCAAATGCAGCAGCCACTGGTAAATTTCAAAGATAAAAATAGATGCCAAAAAAAAAATTACCAATTTTTTTTAATGACAGGTCCTCTTTAGAAGAGATTTGGGGTCTAAAAGACCCCAAATCCATCTAGGGACCCTAACATAGGAAGTGGCCATGTAATCGGGAGTGTGTGTGTGTGTGTGTGTGTGTACAACTGTTTATTTTTTACAGTACAGTATACTTACTTCCTATGTATTGAATAAGGCTGCTGTGTTCTTCACATATGTCAAATGCAAAGAAAAAAAAACACAGTTTTGTCATTTGAATATCTGACCATATTAACCCTTATTGTTCACACAATAAGGGTTAATATGGTTAGTTAATCGAATTGCCAAACTGTTTTCTTTTCTTTTACATTTACATAAGGACACGGCAGCCTTATTCCTTTCATAGGAAGTGCCTGTGTCCTCTGCCCTTACCTTCAGCCCAGTCACGTCGCAAGTGTGACTGAGCTGAAGTTCCGCCCTCCAGCAGGCAGTCAGAGGACGTGACGGCATCCCTGGAATGCCTGGAATGCATCTCAGCCGCCGCGGGTGCCCTCGGAATGTTTCCCCGCGCTCGTACCGGCTGCTGACTCGCGCATAAGACGAATCTCGGTTTTTTGACACAAAATCCGTGTCAAAAAACTCGTCTTATACGCGAGTATATACGGTATACACATTTTTTTTTGCACCTTACCATACAATATTTGATTAGCACCAATTGTGATGGTATCACGCGTGAGACACACATGAAGTGATGATATCACACCGAAGCAAGACAGGCTCCATTTTGGAAGGGGAGCTACTTAACCACTTCAGCCCCGGAAGGATTTCCCACTTTAGGACAAGAGCCCTTTTTGCTAATCGGCACTGCGTCGCTTTAACTGACAATTGTGCGGTTGTGCGACGTTGAACCCAAACAAAATTTCCGTCCATTTTTTCCCACAAATAGAGCTTTCTTTTGGAGGTATTTGATCCCCTCTGCGTCATTTCTAATCGCCGCTATAAACAAAAGAAGAGCGACAATTTTGAAAAAAAAAACAATTTCTTACTTTTTGCTAAAATACAAATCCAAAAAAAAAATGATAAAAAAACAATTTTTTCCATCGGTTTTGGGCGATTTATATTCTTCCTCATATTTTTGGTAAAAAAAAAAAATCGCAATCGGAGTTTATTGATTGGTTTGCACAAAAGTTGCCACGTTTACGGATGATGAGAATTCATTTCTGGGGTTTTTTATTTTTACTAGTAATGGCGGCGATCAGCAATTTTTAGCGGTACTGAGATATTGCACCGGACATGTCGGACCATTTTGACTCTTTTTTGGGACCATAGGCATTTATACAGCGATCAGTGCTATAAAAATGCACTGATTACTGTGTAAATGCCATTGGCAGTGAAGGGGTTAACCTGCAGGGGGTGCTCTAAGGGTTAACTGTGTTCCCTGGGCGTGCTCTAACTGTGAGTGGGCTGCCCTGGCTGGGGAAAGGGGATGATCACGGATTCCATATACAGGAAGCCTGTGATCACCGCCCTTCCCCCTCTAACAGAAAGGAGATCCGTGTTTACATGCACGGACCTCCGTTCTTTCAGTGCGGGGGGGCCATCGCGGGTAGCCGGTGGCGATCGAGTCCGCCCTACCCGCTCCCTGGCCCCCCCGAACACAGTGAGCGTGCGCGCCTGCTGCGGCGCGCGCGCTCACAATGCTAGTTATCACGGCTGCCGTCCCGTGACGGCGTTTCGCGACTACGAGCCACCTTGCCGCCGTCATGCTGCGGCGGGCGGTCGGCAAGTGGTTAAATGGCTGCTAAGTTTTTTTTTTCTCTCCTTCTGACATGGCAGTCTGAAGTAGGACAAAGCTTCTCTCCTTTATACCCCCTCTTTTTCTGGCCAGATCAACTTCAAAGGGGCATCTGGACAAGCCAGAAAAAGATATCTGTCTGTGGTTGTCTTTACTTGAAAGTGATTGTTTATCTTAAACAAACATACCCCAAACTGATGTGGGACATGCGACACTGTAAATCACCCCCCAGCAATCCTGACCCTTTCAGTAACTTTGGAACAACATGAGAAGGTAGAAAAACGTACATACAGTCCTAACTTCCGTTATACGTATGCCATAGTGATAAAACATACATATTTGAATGTAGAATTTCGGCCCGGATAATTCAAGTATAGACATTCACCCCTTGTTACCCAAGGAGGGATAGAACTAGTCTATTCCCTCCCTGGGGTCCTAGAAGGTCTCAGCACTCTCATGTTTGGAGTCACTTGAAAGCTTTATACGTGCCAAAGTTATGATATTCATAATCCATGCATGATTATGCAGCATGTCTCGCCATAGCCCACCCTGGACATTGTCAAAGAGCATGCCCTCTTATACGAATTGCCAGAGGGGTATGGCTCCACCCCTTGCGATCCAGAGAAAAAAGGACTGCCAAGATCAATGGTCAGTTCTCATCTTACCATCAATGAAGCAACATCAGAGAACCAGGAAATCATCTTAGAAACACTGATTAGGAACGGACATTTCAAATGCAGGTATTTTTTCATTCTGTTCCTTTGCTGTAAATTTGTCTCAATCTTGCAACCTTCTTTTATTTTTCTGTAAATATTTTACTGCACCTAAAACTTGACCTTTTCATTATTAAACCTTATTTTGAAAAGTGTTAATTTTGTCCCTAAAGCTCTTAATGCAACTATTACGAATCTGTTCCTTTGAAGAGCGCTACTGTTTTTAAAATAAGGCATCTGAATATACCTGTCTGCGGTGACAGTGTGTGTACAGGCGGTTACTCTGAAATACTGGTATTGCTAACATACAGGTCTTCTGGCCGGCATCCGGAAGTGGTGGCAGTGAAAGGGTTAATTGTTTGAATTAGCCCGGTAACAATCGCTCTCAGGTGGCTGGCACTTAGACGGTGGTACCGCAAACTGGGAAATCTTTGTGCTGAAAGCAGCTGAAAGTGTCATTGTTACGTTCGTGACATTTGCGGTATTAGATCAGGGGGGTCCTCGGTTGCCGGTCGGTGAGGAGGGCAGCGATCTGATACCCGTGTTCGTCACACCAATCACTCCTTTTTTTAGTCACAAAAAGAATTTTCATGCATTTAAGTATCTACCTAAGGAGGAGAGGGCTGCAAGACCACACGTAATCACTTTTAAAAAATTAACAAGAAACTGTGGTCTGGCGCCACTCCCTGTTTACATACACCTGATTCTGTGTAACATGTCTGTGGTCTTGATCTTAGTAATCAGATAGTTATTTCATTTGAAGTCTCTCCCCACTTTATTGATGAGCCAAAATGTTAACATACTATTATGGTAGAATTAATGGTCTGCAGTTTCCAGGTATGTATCTTGGCCCTCTTTTGAATATTGGTAACAAGTTTTCACCATTCAGCTGGTACCATTGTGGTCAGTAAGCTATCCTTATAGATTAGGAATAAAGGTCTAGCAATAATTTGGCTAAGTTCTTTGAGAACCCTCAGGTCAGAGGCGGCTCTAGACTTTGTGAGGCCTTAGGCAAAACTTAGACACGAGGCCCCGATTGCAATTGGTTGCCAGAGGTTACAGCCAATCTTTCCACTCACTGACTAGTTGCTAGAGGTTACAACACATAATTCCTGCTTGCCGATTGGTTTCTAGAGGTTACAGCACATTATTACTGCTCACTGGTTGCTAGAGATTACAGCACATAATTACCACTCACTGATTGGTTTCTATGGGTTACAGCACATCATTACCTCTCACTGATTGGTTGCTAGGGGGTTACAGCACATCTTTACCACTCACTGATTGGTTGCTAGGGTTTACAACACATTACCACTCACTGATTGGATTCTATGGGTTACCGCACATCACTACCACTCACTGATTGGTTTCTTTGGGTTACAGCACATCATTACCGCTCACTGATTGGTTGCTAGGGGTCACAGCACATCATTACCACTCACTGGTTGGTTGCTAGGGGTTACAAACACATCATTACCACTCACTGATTGGTTGCTAGGGGTTATAGCACATCTTTGCCACTCACTGATTAGTTGCTAGATATTGCAGCAGATCGCTACTGTTCACTGTTTGGTTGCTAAAGGTTACTGCTCATCATTACCACTTACTGAGCAGTGGAGCAATCCCAAATAATTAAGCAAGTAAAGTGGCACATTAATACACATACTAAAGGAGAGGGTCAGAGACTGCAGACATACTATAAGAGATGGTCAGAAACTGCAGACATACTACAGGAAAGGGTCAGAGACTGGGGGCATACTACAGTAGATGATCAGAGACTGCAGACATAGTACAGGAGACGGTCAGACTGTGGGCATACTACAGGAGATGGTCAGAGACTGCGGGCATACTACAGGAGATGGTCAGAGACTGCGGGAATACTACAGGAGATGGTCAGAGACTGCGGGTATACTACAGGATACGGTCAGATCTGCGGGCATACTACAGGAGCTGGTCAGAGACTGCGGGCATACTACAGAAGACGTTCAGAGACTGCGGGCATACTACAGGAGATGGTAAGAGACTGCAAACATAGTACAGGAGACGGTCAGAGACTGCGGGCATACTGCACGAGATGGTCAAAGATTGCGGGAATACTACAGGAGCTGGTCAGAGAGTGTTGGCATACTGCAAGAGGCGGTCAGAGACTGCGGACATACTACAGTAGAGGGTCAGAGACTGTGGGAATACTACAGGAGCTGGTCAGAGACTGCTGGCATACTGCAAGAGGCGGTCAGAGACTGCAATACTACAGGAGAGGGTCAGAGACTGCGGGCATACTACAGGAGATGGTCAAAGACTGCTGGCATACTGCAAGAGGCGGTCAGAGATTGCAGACATACTACAGCAGAGGGTCAGAGACTGCGGGCATACTACAGGAGATGGTCAAAGACTGCTCGAATACTACAGGAGACGGTCAGAGAGTGCTGGCATACTGCAAGAGGTGGTCAGAGACTGCGGACATACTACAGGAGAGGGTCAGAGACTGCGGGCATACTACAGGAGCTGGTCAGAGAGTGCGGGCATACTACAGGAGATGGTTAGAGACTGCAGACATTGTACAGGAGATGGTCAGAGACTGCAGGCATAGTACAGGAGCTGGTCAGAGACTGTGGGCATACTGCAAGAGGCGGTTAGAGACTGCGAACATACTACAGGAGAGGGTCGTAGACTGCAGACAGGCTACAGGAGCTTGGTCAGAGACTGCGGGCATACTACAGAAGACATTCAAAGACTGCAAACATAGTACAGGAGACGGTCAGAGACTGCGGGCATACTACAGGAGATGGTTAGAGACTGCGCGAATACTACAGGAGCTGGTCAGAGACTGCTGGCATACTGCAAGAGGCGGTCAGAGACTGCGGAAATACTACAGGAGAGGGTCAGAGACTGCAGACCTTGTACAGGAGACAGTCAGACTGCGAGCATACTACAGGAGATGATCAGAGACTGCAGACATGCTACAGGAGACGTCAGAGGCTACAGGCATACTACAGGAGCTGGTCAGAGACTGCAGGCATACTACAGGAGCTAGTCAGAGACTGTGGGCGTACTGCAGGAGGCGGTCAGAGTTTGCAGACATACTACAGGAGAGGGTCAAAGACTGTAAGCATACTACAGGAGAGGGTCGGAGACTGTGGACATAGTACAGGAGACGGTCAGAGACTGTGGGCATACTACAGGAGACGGTCAGAGACTGTGGGCATACTACAGGAGATGGTCAGAGACTGTGGGCATACCACAGGAGACGGTCAGAGACTGCGGGCATACTACAGGAGACGGTCAGAGACTGTGGTCATACTACAGGGGACGGTCAGAGACTGTGGCCTACTGCAAGAGGTGGTTAGAGACTGCAGACATACTACAGGAGAGGGTCAGAGACTGCGGGCATACTACAGGAGACGGTCAGAGACTGCGGGCATACTACAGGAGACGGTCAGAGACTGCGGGCATACTACAGGAGACGGTCAGAGACTGCAGTTCCTATTGATGGCAGTAGATAATGGCCGACTGGCCCTCTCACCAGATCCTGCGATACAGCAACAACAGTTCCTCTGATCAGGAGTCAACTCACTCTGGGTTGCCCATGGCGACTCCGCTGGGTAGTGCCCTGATCTGTATTCTGGCAATGACTCCATTCATTTCTTCACCAGGGATGGCACTAGGCTGTGTGGCTTTCACTCTGGTGGCGCAGGGCAACAGGGTTCTCTCTCTGATGGGGTTCCCTCAGCACTGTCCTCTCCCTCTAGAGTCCTGGGTGCACTTCCCTGAAAGCTTCCCTAGGCTTCTCTCTCTCTCCTCTCTCTCTCTTACCCTTTCTCTCCCCCTCTCTCTCTCCCCCTCCTCTCTCTCCCCCCTCTCCTCTCTCCCCCCTCTCTCTCTCTCCTTTCTCTTCTCTCTCCCTCTCTCTGGGCATGCAGTGGGCTGCAGATTCCTTCCTTAGGGGTTTGCAATGGGGCCGCCAATCCTCGGGACTACATGTCCCACAATCCTCTTCTCAGCTGCTCAGTCCACTGTATTTCTCCCCTGGCCAATACGAATGAGGGGGAGAAACATAGCTGTGCTGGGCAAGCGCCGCTCCTGAGAGCAGCAGCGTGAGGAAGAGAGGGAGGGGGGAAAGAAGAGCTCACGGCTGCTCTCTCTCTCTCCACACAGAGCTGCCCCGATCTCACGCTGTTCCGTTCTCCTCACCTGACAGGAGGAGGGAGGGGGAGTGGGCAGCAGCAAACACAAAGAGCGTTCTTCATTGCTGACAACGGCGGGCGCCGGGCAGCAGCACGGTCTCTCCTTCCCTGACCCACTCCTGTCATTTGCCGGCAGAGAGAGCGAGGCAGTTCCACGGCACCCGCTATATGCAGTAGGCAAATTAGGCAGCCGCGAGGCCCCTGTGAGCGCGAGGCCTTAGGCGACCGCCTAATTTGCCTAATTAGAGAGCCGCCTCTGTCTCAGGTGTAAGCCATCTGGTTGTAGTGATTTATTCAGTAAGTTTTTCTAGTCTTTTTTGAATACTGGCTTCCATTAGCCATAGGAGAACATTTTCTGCTGTGTTCATAACAATATCATCTTGCCTGATATATCCCTCCTTTTCCTTAGTAAAAACCGAGGAGAAAAATGTAATTAAAGTGTTTGTTGACCTAAAAAAAATAAATAAACATCCTGTTCAGATAAACCATTATATACAGCACAGTGCTTGTGCTGTGTAATTTGACCCCTGTATCACCTGTAATACCTGACTGATCCTGCCAGTTTCTACCTCCCCTCCTGTACGCTGACTCTGATATATCAATACTGCTGAGCTCTGACACCGGAGTCATCCATACGTGCTTCCATCAGCCGCAGTCTGCTCTCTGTCTCCTCCTCCCCCCCTCCTCTCCTCTCCTCCCTCTCCTTTCTGCCTGACAGCTCCGTGTCCGCGCCGCCCCCTCCTGTCCTGCTGCTCAAATTACTGTTTTTTTTAAATACAATCCTCTCTGTTTTTACTGTAATGGCCCCCTGTGACTGTGTTTTATGAATATTATGCTGTATATACCTTGCTTATAGAGCGCTGATCTGCGCTCATTGACCCGCTGTTTCTGTCCTCTCTTTCGGTCTGACAGATGCAGCAGACGGGGCTACCTCTCTCCTTCTCATCTCCTGACTAACATCAGCGGGGGATTCTCAGCATTGCCCACTGCATCTGTTGGGCTGAGAGAGGACAGAAGCAACAGGTCAATGAGCGCAGATCAGTGATCTGTAAACAAGGTATATACAGCATTATTTTCATAAAGCACAGTCACAGGGTCCATTACAGTAAAAAACAAAGAGGATTATGAAAAGTTACAGTGTCTCATAAAAGCCATTAATATCTAAACTGCTGGCAACAAAAGTGAATACACCCCTAAGTGAAAATGTCAAAATCAGGCCTAATTAGCCATTTTTCCTCCCCAGTGTCATGTGACTTGTTAGTGTTACAAGGTCTAAGGTGTGAATGGGGAGCAGGTGTGTTAAATTTGTTGTCATCGATTTCACTCTCTCATACTGGTCACTGGAAGTTCAACATGGCACCTCATGGCAAATAACTCTCTGAGGATTTGAAAAAAAAGAATTGTTGCTCTACATAAAGAAGGCCTAGATTATAAGAAGATTGTCAAGACCCTGAAACTGAGCTGTGGCATGGTAGCCAAGACCATACATCGGTTTAACAGGACAGGTTCCACTCAAGCCTCGCCATGGTTGACCAAAGAGGTTGAGTGCATGTGCTCAGCATCATATCCAGAGGTTGTCTTTGGGAAATAAGTATATGAGTGCTTCCAGCATTGCTGCAGAGGTTGAAGGGGTGGGGGGTCAGCCTGTCAGTGCTCAGACCATACGCCACACACTGCATCAAATTGGTCTGCATGGCTGTCGTCCCAGAAGGTAGCCTCTTCTAAAGATTATGCACAAGAGAGCCAGCAAACAGTTTGCTGAAGAAAAGCAGACTAAGGACATGGATTACTGGAACCATGCCCTGTGGTCTGATGAGACCAAGATAAACTTATATGGTTCAGATGGTGTCAAGCGTATGTGGCAGCAACCAGGTGAGGAGTACAAAGGCAAGTGTGTCAAGCATGGTGGTGGGAGTGTCATGGTCTGAGGCTGCATGAGTGCTGCCGGCACTGGGGAGATACAGTTCATTGAGAGAACCATGAATGCCAACATGTACTGTGACATACTGAAGCAGAGCATAATTCCCTCCCTTCGGAGACTGGGCTGCAGGGCAGTATTCCAACATGATAATGACCCCAAACACACCTCCAAAATGACCACTGCCTTGCTAAAGAAGCCGAGGGAAAGGTGATGGACTGGCCAAGCATGTCTCCAGACCTAAACCCTATTGAGCATCTGTGGGGCATCCTCAAGTGCAAGGTCTCTAACATCCTTCAGCTCCGTGATGTCGTCATTGAGGGGCGGAAGAGGACTCCAGTGGCAACCTGTGAAGCTCTGGGGAATTCCATGTCCAAGAGGGTTAAGGAAGTGCTGGAAAATAATGGTGGCCACACAAAATATTGACACTTTGGGTCCAATTTGGACATTTTCACTTAGGGGTGTACTCAATTTTTTTGCCAGCGGTATAGACATTAATGGCTGTGTGTTGAGTTATTTTGAGGGGACAGCAAACGTACACTGTTATGCAAGCCGTATACTCACTACTTTGCATTGTAGCAAAGTGTCATTTCTTCAGTGTTGTCACATGAAAAGATATAATAAAATATTTACAAAAATGTGAGGGGTGTACTCACTTTTGTGAGATACTGTACAGTGATGGGTTAACAACCACTTTAAACCTGTTGTTTCTCTCTGTTACTTGTAACCAAATTCTCCTGACTATACTTTATGGGGCCAATATGCTCCAGCATATATGTAGGGTATTGTCTTTACTCTTTTCCACTATGTGTCTCTTGTGGGCAAGTTTCGATGCCCTGATCACACTCTTACATTTCCTATTTCAGAATGTCACTAAATAATGCTTAGAGGACCACTACTAATATGTGTGGGTGACTCATATACATAAGAAAGGATCAGGTGACACCAAATAGGTAGCTTAGTAAAACAGCAATATTATGCAAGCCGTATACTCACTACTTTGCATTGTAGCAAAGTGTCATTTCTTCAGTGTTGTCACATGAAAAGATATAATAAAATATTTACAAAAATGTGAGGGGTGTACTCACTTTTGTGAGATACTGTACAGTGATGGGTTAACAACCACTTTAAACCTGTTGTTTCTCTCTGTTACTTGTAACCAAATTCTCCTGACTATACTTTATGGGGCCAATATGCTCCAGCATATATGTAGGGTATTGTCTTTACTCTTTTCCACTATGTGTCTCTTGTGGGCAAGTTTCGATGCCCGGATCACACTCTTACATTTCCTATTTCAGAATGTCACTAAATAATGCTTAGAGGACCACTACTAATATGTGTGGGTGACTCATATACATAAGAAAGGATCAGGTGACACCAAATAGGTAGCTTAGTAAAACAGCAATAAATTTATTAGATGCAACAGTTCAATAAAACCAATAGGTGAACTCAAAAGCCACTGTACATAAGAATGCACAACTCAGCGTATATCTCCACCCTTTGTACTGCTGGCTCAGCCTCGGGGGCTCAGCTTCCAGTGCCTACTTTTCACACAGCAGCTGAATGGACCCCAGTGCACCATAATCTTACCCATGGAGATAGCCCTGAGGTGGTTTTAGCGCCAAACATTTTTTTTGTTATTCTGGTTTACCTTTATTATTGCATACCTTGTAGTGTTGTAAAAGCTTATATATTTTTTAAATAATATTTTTTCTCTTTATTATGCCTTTTCGACTTGAATTTAGTCACCCAAGTTTGGCTTTAGTGCTTTTATATTTGTTTCCCACTGGAATACACTGGCTGATAGCATTAATTAACATGTTCTTAAAACACTCCCACTTTTCATCTGTGATTTTTATTTATTGAATATTCTCCCATTTAATGTCATGAAATATGGAGCACAGTTTGGTATAAGATATGCTCTCATTCAAACCAGGGAACCTCATTGCATTCTGGAAGGGTATTATACTCCAATATGGAGGCTGAGCGAGCGCTGGACACAGTAAGAGCAGGCTGTGCTGACACTGGACACGGTGGAAAAAGTGAGAGCAGGCTGTGTGGGCTGAACTTACACTGAACACAGTGACAGTGGGCTGAGCGGGTGCTGGACACAGTGAAAGCAGTCTGAGCTGCCACAAACTGAGCTTGGCAGGAAACTGGCAAAGCAGAATTAGGGACCCCTCAGCTGTAAAAGGCGAGGTGCTTAGAAGCAGAAGAGGTAGGAGTGAGGCTGTGTGAGAGGATCACTGCAGTGGGTGAAGGATCGCTGGAATGTATGTGTACTGATACACTGTGTGTACTGGGGTATTGTGGTCTGGGGGAACTGTGAATACTGGGGTATTGTGACCAGGGGACACTGTGAGTACTGATGTATTGCTACTTGGGGACGTGGGTATTTGGGATATGGAAGACTGTGGAATCAGTGATCAGGAGCAAGAGGATAGAACACTGAAGGCTGTATGATCATTAAGTAGAGGATGCCAGGGGCTGTGTGACCAGTGAACAGGAGAAGAGGACTCTGGGGGCCAGGTGATCAAATAGCAGGGAGGAGAGGACACTGGAGGTCATGTGATCAGTGAGCAGGAGCGCAGGGAGAGGATGCTAGGGGATGTGGTAGGTGGAGGCTGGGATAATGGAGGTTGTGTGACCAGATGTCTGTAACCATAAACCAGGCAGAGACAGAAAATGCAGTTAAAATCCACCCCTTTAATGAAATGACAAAAAGTCAACACAGTGACAACACAGTTCAGAAAAATAGTCAAAAACTGCAGCCAAGATTTACATTATCTCACGAAAGTGAGTCCACCCCTCACATTTTTGTAAACATTTTATTATATCGTTTCATGTGACAACACTGAAGAAATGACACTTTGCTACAATGTAAAGTAGTGAGTGTACAGCTTGTATAACACTGTACATTTGCTGTCCCCTCAAAATAACTCAACACACAGCTATTGATGTCTACACCGCCGGCAACAAAAGTGAGTACACCCCTAACTGAAAATGTCCAAATTGGACCTATTTAGCCATTTTCCCTCTCCGGTATCATGTTAATGTTACAAGGTCTCAGGTATGAATGGGGAGCAGGTGTGTTAAATTTGGTGTTGTCGCTCTCACTCTTTCATACTGGTCACTGGAAGTTCAACATGGCACCTCATGGCAAAGAACCCTCTGAGGATCTGACAAAAAGAATTGTTGCTCTACATAAAGGTGGCCTAGGCTATAAGAAGATTACCAAGACCCTGAAACTGAGTGGCAGCATGGTGGCCAAGACCATACAGTGGTTTAACAGGACAGGTTCCACTCAGAACAGGCCTTGCCATGGTCAAACAAAGAAGTTGAGTGCACATGCTCAGCGTCATATCCAGAGGTTGTCTTTGGGAAATAGATGTATGAGTGCTGCCAGCATTGCTTTGGTGGTTGAAGGGGTGGTGGGTCAACCTGTCAGGGCTCAGACCAGAATTGCAAAATGACAGTTGGGCAGTGGTTTCAGGATAACCCGTGATCGCACGTCCGCGGGGACGTGCAGCTCAGCGATCGGTGGAGTGTCAGTCTGACACATCGCAACTCTGACTATGGTAAAGAGCCTCTGATAGAGGCTCTTTACCACGTGATCAGCTGTGTCCAATCACAGCTGATCATGGTGTGAACAGGAAAAGCCGTGTATTGGGTTTTTCTCTACTTGCGCTCCCAGACGTGAGTCGAGGTGAGCAGATCGGCTGCTCTCCTCACAGGGGGGTCTGCACTGATTGATTACCACCGAGGATGACCACCCAGGACCACCAGGGATGCCACCCAGGACCACCAGGGATGTGCCTACCCAGGACCACCAGGGATGCCCACCAGGATCACCAGAGATGCCACCCAGGACCACCAAGTATGCCACCCAGGACCACCAGGTATGGCAAACAATGCCCAATAGGGATGGCACTCAGTGCCCATCAGTGATCCCTGCCAGTGCCCACCAGTGCCACCTATCAGTGCCCATCAGTGCCACCTATCAGTGCCATACATCAGTGCCACCTATCAGTGCCTATCAGTGCCACCTATCAGTGCCCAGTGCCACCTATCAGTGCTCATCAGTGCCGCCTATGAGTGCCCATCAGTGCTGCCTCTCAGTGCCCATCAGTGCTGCATATGAGTGCCACCTATCAGTGCCCAGCAGTGCTGCATATAAGTGCCTTATCATTAGTGTCCATCAGTGCCACCTCATCAGTGCCAATCAGCACTGCCTCATCAGTGCCCATCAGTGCAGCCTTATGAGTGCCCATCAGTGAAGGAAAAAGCATACTTATTTACAAAGTTTTGTAACAGAAACAAAGAAAAATTTTTTCAAAATTTTCGTTTTTTTTTTTTAATAAAAACCCCAGTGGTGATCAAATACCACCAAAAAAAAGCTCTATTTGTGGGGAAAAAATGATAAAAATTGGTTTGGGTACAGTGTTGCATGACCTCGCAATTGTCATTCAAATTGCAACAGTGCTGAAAGCTAAAAATTGGTCTGGCCGGGAAGGGGGGAAAGTGCCAGGTATTGAAGTGGTTAAGGTGTTCGGTTCAGTGCAAACCAAACAATGTAGAATCAATATAACTGTGTATAATCAGTGTATCCGTGTTAGGTGATGGATATAAACAATAAACATAAGTCATCAAAAAATATTAATACAAATCCTCATATTGGATATAATCACAACCTTATGTGATCCTAGGTTTGAATGAATAACCTCAATCCATAATACATAGTGTGAAAATCAAACAACTGTGCAAAAGAGAAAAAAAGAAAATAGAGTCAAAATAAAATGATAAAACAAAAGATGAGAATGGTAATCCAAAATAGCTAGATAGGTCCCAACGCCATCAACAGGGGTCACCACTGTAGAAAAGTTGAAGCACAAGCAATTCTGAGGGGGCTTACTAGAACGTGTAGACCCAGTTAAGCTTATGCCTAGTGGGTCTACACAAGCGGGGGGTGTATATACAACAATAAGATGGAGTCTCCACACCACTACCTCCCAGGTTATGGATGGGATAATCAGCTTCCACCGTCACTTCCACAGCTTAACACAGGATGACTGTACAGGACTTGCAACATCAAAATAAGAGATGAACAGTGTCTTCTCTCTATAAATCAGTGTATCCAAAAAGACAAAATAGCTCCGCATAGTGTAAAACCATAGGATAAAAATTATATTTATAAAAAGTCAGAACACTCACATTTCCATAGATAAAAAAGCTCTTATCAGATATTCTTTCATAAGATGACTTGTAGAACGCAATGGCACCAACAGGGCTCAACCAACACATTTCGTCTAAACAGACATCATCTGGGGCCAGTAAAATGAAATGGATCATGAGAGCTGTAGTGTTAGGAGGCTTCAGGAAATTATGTTTTAGTAACAGTGGTGGCCAGTCCAAAATGGGTGCAGGGGCCACCCCCTAGTTTGTGCACTCCACCCTTAGTTTGCATGCGGGGCGCAGGACTCATAGCTTTCTATGAGTTTTTTTTTTCAAGCACATGATTAGAGCCTGAGGCTCTAATTAGCTTGAAAAAGGTTGGGCTCACGGCGCAGAGCCCTGCTCCCCGAACCCACCCGCTTGTGACACCGGCTTCTCCTCCCGGCCAATTAGGACAGGAGGTGGATCTAAAGAAGAGCGGGTTGGCCAGGAGGAGAAGCCGGGGAAGCCAAGGCACCGTGACCGTGGAGGGGTGAGTGCAGACCTTGGGGGGGGGTTTGTTTGCTGCCCCCAAAAAAATTTAGCACCAGCCGCCACTGTTTAGTAAGCTATAAGCCCACCCAACATCGTCTAATAACTTAGATCGACGGATCATGGGTATAAAGTCATAGCAACTATAAAAAATTATTTAAGGAAGCAAGAATGCTTTATTAAAATAAATTACCCATAGCTGAACAGTAGTCGCAGTGGAAAAGAGAATGTAATCTTGTTTTCAGGTAACCTCTAGTTGTAATTTACTATTACTATTTTAATATAGCTCTTGTAGAAATTACTTCAGAGCATTTTATGTTTTTGTGAGGAATATAGTTAAAAAAAGGTCTGTACAAATCTTGATATACTTTTCTTGTTATCTACAAACACTGATTTCCAAATTATTATGCAATTATGCTGAAGAATTAAAAAGTGAGGGACGTGGAAAAGGTGATGCAAGGTAAAGAAAATAATGACTAAAGAAGCTAAGATGTAGTTTTAGGGTATGTAATTTACAACGTACAAATGTCATTATGACTCATCTAACAATAAAAATAGATTAAACCCATACGTCAAAGAACTGCAGTAGCAAATATGTGAATGTTGATCTGAATAGACAAGATGCAGAGCTTTAGTATATGTTTCATGGAAGAGGAACAAATGTACATTTCCCTTAGTCTAGTGTTAAAACAGCTATAACTACATAAACACAGTCTCGTAATGATGATGTCCTTCTTTATGTGATTATAGTATCATTGCACTTTAACCTTGTACATAGGGAGGTCTATAATTTTTTAGTACTGGCAATAATAATTTATCCAGCCTTGCGAGCACAAAGCGCTTTCAGTCATGCTGGTTTTGTCACTAGATCTGCTGAGGTTTTATACCAGTGTAATAGGCAATATGTTTTTAAAAACATAAGTAAGTTCCATTATGTCAGAATAGCCAGAATTCTAAATATGATTTTCTAAAAAGGTGTGTGTGCCTTGGGCAGCGCTTATCCTCTGGTATAAGGTACGATATCCTGCGTGCAGGCTGCTGCTGTGGCCCAAGTGTTTGGGAGATAACGTGATTTGTGTGAACAGTTTGTGTTTTGTGTTCCAACAGCGCTTGCACTCTCTATTGAATTGTTATAGATCTTATTGTGTATAAGTAGTTACATAAATAAATGAAATAATTATAAAGTAAAATTCACAGTGATCTTTCAATTTTTCCACATATAAATTCACATTTGCTCAAATAAATGAATGCTCAAATAAATGCCATAAATAAATAAATATATAAAAAGGTAAACATATATAAATAAAGTCCAAGTAAAGTGCTGTGCTCTGTGCCAAACGATTATTTGATGTGCAATCCGTGGTATACAGTGTGAAGGTGCTGTTTCAGTTCCAGTCTATCAATGCTTTAAACTTCTTGTGTGTGGAACAATTCTTTATACTTTAAAGTGCTCGTGCTGCATTGGGGTGCTGAGTGATGAAAAAGAAATGACTCAGGGTGTTGTGCCCTGCTTACCAGAATCCTTTGACCCTCCCACCATACGGTGTGGAGAAGTCAAACTGCGCTTTAGGTCTACAATCCGACCTTAGGATATGGTTGTCCTCTGCTCTCTCTCGACCTCCTCCGCGGTTAGTATTCCATGCGTGGGTATAAGAAGAAATAACTCATCGTATATCTCTTTAAAAGGTTTATTTGGCCAAAAACTTTTCACAGTGCAAACATCATGGTAATACACATTTACCAATGGCTGTGAAATGCTCTACAAGAAGTGACGAAACGCGTCAGATGATTACACGGTGAGAGAGGCCACGCTCAGTAGGACTGTAAGCAGGAAGTGTAAGTAGCATTTTACCGCGAGCATAACCTATAGAGCATTTCACAGCCATTGGTAAATGTGTATTACCATGATGTTTGCACTGTGAAAAGTTTTTGGCCAAATAAACCTTTTAAAGAGATATACGATGAGTTATTTCTTCTTATACCCACGCATGGAATACTAACCGTGGAGGAGGTCGAGAGAGAGCAGAGGACAACCATATCCTAAGGTCGGAATGTAGACCTAAAGCGCAGTTTGACTTCCCCACACCGTATGGTGGGAGGGTCAAAGGATTCTGGTAAGCAGGGCACAACACCCTGAGTCATTTCTTTTTCATCACTCAGCACCCCAATGCAGCACGAGCACTTTAAAGTATAAAGAATTGTTCCACACACAAGAAGTTTAAAGCATTGATAGACTGGAACTGAAACAGCACCTTCACATTGTATACCACGGATTGCACATCAAATAATCGTTTGGCACAGAGCACAGCACTTTACTTGGACTTTATTTATATATGTTTACCTTTTTATATATTTATTTATTTATGGCATTTATTTGAGCATTCATTTATTTGAGCAAATGTGAATTTATATGTGGAAAAAATTGAAAGATCACTGTGAATTTTACTTTATAATTATTTCATTTATTTATGTAACTACTTATACACAATAAGATCTATAACAATTCAATAGAGAGTGCAAGCGCTGTTGGAACACAAAACACAAACTGTTCACACAAATCACAAAATTCTAAATATGATTTAACCTACAAAGTGAAAGGTTGTTTTAAAAAAAGTAAATGTAGACATGTTAGGAAAGTGAAGAGTAGAATGCCATGGCTCATTTTCAATATCTTTTGGGTTGGGTTGGTAACGTGGAACTGCAGTCAAACTAACATTTTAGTTTTGAAAAGACTGGGTCAGTAATCAAGGCTCTGTCAAGCTTTTATTGCCATCTGTGTCACCATTGGGAAGATTTCCCCTAATTTTCTGCCCCTATGACAAAGCAGGAAGGAAAATTGAATTTACAGACAACAATAAAACCTCACAGAGGCTCTAATCATTCACACTGTACTGAAAAAATCATTTCAGCTGGAGCACTCTATTGAGCGAGGGCATGAGCAGGATCAATCGTAATGGATGTTCCATGGGAATGGTCAATGAAACTAATTTGCAACCTGATGAAAAAAATGTTGATAGGGGTTGATTAGTTCATGTCAGTCTGAACTGTAGTTAAAGGGCTTTCTGACCCACTTTTATTAAAAGGGAAAGCAAATGAAAGGAAATGTTCAAACAAGGTTGCCTACACAGGATTTTCAACAGCAAACAGATAACTGTAAAATGCAGAGCCACTTGGCTCTCTTGTCAGCAACACCGCTACTAGCACTCGGTCCCTCAGACTCAGTGCTCTGGTTCTCTTGACTTTCTCAGACCCTTTGTTGCAGCATCTCGCTGCACATGCCCATTCATGGCTTCTAGATAGTGGTTCTCTGAGTCCTAATACCCTGTACTCTCTCACTCTTCCGAGGCTCACAGACTTCCTTCAGTCTCCTGGACTGACTAGTTCCCTCAGCCTCAGCTGTCCAAACTCTCCCAGTCCTGCAGGTAGAGAATCTCTCCCATATGGAGTTCTATCTCCCTCCTTGGCTGGAGCACACCTCTATCTCCAAACAAGGACCTTGAGCTATGGCCATCTCCTGGCTTACAATGAATATACACACCTATGCACTCACATGGCCTGTAGGTCTCCAGCGAAACCCGGACACAGAATTGAAGGCTTCATCCCAACCAAGACAATTTGAAGTTTTCAAGCTCCAGGTCCCGGTCAGGGATACAAAGCACAGAGAAAGCTGTAAAAACAGTTTTCTCCACTCAGAAACAACACTCTTATCAGGAACAGATGTGGCCAGAAATGTGTGGACTGCCACAGAGAATACCAGGCACAAGTAAAATGTAAAATAATATAATTTTGTTTTAAAAAAATAAGTAAATAACATAAATGTAAACACACCTCCAATATACCAAAACAGTATAAACCAAACCAGAGAACTAAACAAATAGTGACACACATTGAACAACTGCCTAAACCAAGTATATGCAAAAAACAGGAAATGTGAAGTGTAGTCGTAACAGAGCCAGAGTCATACATGGGAGATCAGGCAGAGGGAGCTGGGACCAAGACAGGACAGGGAGAGGATAACAGGAGACAGAACGAGCAGGCAAGAAAGGATCAGGCTACAGGGTCTGGGTCAGGATCAGGATCAGGATACAGGAACACAGGAACGCAGGTCAGGGGCATATGGAGAAAAAACACCAAGGCAAGAGGAGAAGCATCAGGAGATGACTGATTACATGAGATGATATGAGCTTCTGGCTGCTGAGAGACACTCGCTGGTGGACACAGGAACTGCAGCCTATAGATCTGGGAGCCACAGTACGACCAGCAGGTGAACCCTTTCCTGAAAAATCAGGAGTGTCACACTCTTCCTTAATGTGAATCTTGTGTGTTCCTCACCTATCCTCACACAGTGGTAGGGCCTATCCTTAGTGCTGGGACAAGATCATCCAGTTCCCAGGGCAAAAGATGGCAAATTTTGCCCCCCCGCAAGGTGGAGTCCCCAGTAGAGTCCCCCTTTACATCAGGTGCCCCCAGTAGAGTCCCCCTTTATGTCAGGTGTCCACAATAGAGTCCCTCTTTACATCAGGTGTCCCCATCAGAGTGCTCCCTTACAATAGGTGTCTCCAATAGAATCCTCCTTTACATCAAGTGTCCCGAGTAGTGTCCCCCTTACATCAGGTGTCCCCAGTAAGAGTCCTCCTCTTCATCAGGTGTCCCAAATAGAGTCCCCCTTTACATCAAGTGTCCCAATAGAGTCCCCTTTACATCAGGTGTCCCCATTTACATCAGGTGTCCCCAACAGAGTCCCCCTTTACAACAAGTGTCACCAAAAGAGTCCCCCTTTACATCAGGTGTCCCCAATAGAGACCCCATTTACATGAGGTGTCCCCAAAAAATCCCCCTTTACATCAGGTGTCATCAATAGAGTCCCCCTATACATCAGGTGTCCCCAATAAAGTCACTCTTTACATCAGGTGTCCCCATTCTCCCAAGTTGTTGCCCTCCCTTTCCCCCTAGTACTGGGAGATTGGTACTCACTCATGTCCTTCCTCTCTCTGGTCATGTGACAAATCTCATGATGGGGGGGAGATGAAGAAGTGCACAGTCTGCCCTCCTTCTTCAGCAGTGTGGTGCTGAGACTGAGGACAGTTCTTTCTCAGCGCCAGCTCTTTTTCGCCCCATGCCGGCTGGAGGGAGGAGAAAGCCAAATCCTCCCTCCAGCAGCAGCCACTGCTCCTTTTCATAGGAGTGACACTGCAGTCACTCCTGTGAGTAAGGAGTGAGATGAGTGGCCAACTCTGCTTGCGCGACCCCCCCAACACAATGTCCGGGACAGGTTCCCGCTCATCCACCCCCCCAATCCCGGCCCTGCTTAGCACTGTCAAAATAAAAGAGTACAGAAGCATTTCATACTTGCTTTTACAGTATCTCACAAAAGTGAGTACACTCACATTTTTGTAAATATTTTATTATATATTTTCATGTGACAACACTGAAGAAATGACACTTTGCTACAATGTAAAGTAGTGAGTGTACAGCTTGTATAACAATGTAAATTTGCTGTCCCCTCAAAATAACTCAACACACAGCATGTCTAAACTGCTGACAAAAAAAGTGAGTACACCCCTAAGTGAAAAAGTCTAAATTGGGCCCAATTAGCTCTTTCCCCTCCCCGGTGTCATGTGACTCGTTAGTGTTACAAGGTCTCAGGTGTGAATGGGGAGCAGGTGTGTTAAATTTGGTGTTATGGCTCTCACTCTCTCATACTAGTCACTGGAAGTTGAACATGGCACCTCATGACAAAGAACTCTCTGAGGATCTGAAAAAAAAATTGTTGCTCTACATAAAGATGGCCTAGGCTATAAATAGATTGCCAAGACCCGGAAACTGAGCTGCAGCACGGTGTCCAAGACCATACAGCGGTTTAACAGGACAGGTGCCACTCAGAACAGGCCTCGCCATTTTTGACCAAAGAAGTTGAGTGCACGTGCTCAGCATCATATCTAGAGGTTGTCTTTGGGAAATAGACATATAAGTGCAGCCAGTATTTCTGCAGAGGTTGAAGGGGTGGGAGGTCAGCCTGTCAGTGCTCAGACCACACACTGCATTAAATTGGTCTGCATGGCTGTCATACCAGAAGGAAGCTTCTTCTAAAGATGATGCCCAAGAAAGCCCGCAAACAGTTTGCTGAAGACAAGCAGACTAAGGACATGGAGTACTGGAACCATGTCCTGTGGTCTGATGAGACCAAGATAAACGTATATAACGATAGTGTCAAGCGTGTGTGGCAGCAACCAGGTGAGGAGTACAAAGACAAGTGTGTCTTGCCTACAGCCAAGCATGGTGGTGGGAGTGTCATGGTCTGGGTCTGCATATGTGCTACTGGAACTGGGGAGCTATGGTTCATTGAGGGAACCATGAATGCCAGCATGTACTGTGACATGCTGAAGCAGAACATGATCTCCTCCCTTTGGAGACTGGGCCGCAGGGCAGTATTCCAACATGATAATGACCCCAAACACACCTCCAAAACTATCACTGCCTTGCTAAAGAAGCTGGGGGTAAAGGTGATGGACTGGCCAAGCATGTCTCCAGACCTAAACCCTATTGAGCATCTGTGGGGCATCCTCAAACAGAAAGTGGAGGAGCGCAAGGTCGTTAACATCCACCAGCTCCATGATATCGTCATGGTGGAGTGGAAGAGGACTCCAGTGACAACCTGTGAAGCTCTGGTGAACTCCATACTCAAGAGGGTTAAGGCAGTGCTGGAAAATAATGGTGGCCACACAAAATATTGACATTTTGGGCTCAATTTGGACATTTTCACTTAGGGGTGTACACACTTTTGTTGCCAGTGGTTTAGACATTAATGGCTGTGTGTTGAGTTATTTTGAGGGGGCAGCAAATTTACACTGTTATACAAGCGGTACACTCACTACTTTACATTGTAGCAAAGTGTCATTTCTTCAGTGTTGTCACATGAAAAGATATAATAAAATATTTACAAAAAATGTGAGGGAAGTACTCACTTTTGTGGGATACTGTATATATACAAAATTTGAAACACAATTCCGATAATGTTCACTTTTCATAGCATAGATAAGTGAGGTAAAATTTCAGAGAAAGAAAGATAATAAGTAAAGTGCCCATTATATTTTAGAATAGCTAAGGTTAAGGCTTAATTTATGTCAAATGTATTGAGACATGGTACGCCTCCATTGCAAAAAAACTTGCGTTGGAAATGTTCTCAAAATTTTTCCATCTTAGTTGGTGGACAACAGTATCTTTTGCAAGCCTGTAAGTTCTGCTGAATTGCGAACCTGGTTAGAGGCATGCAGTGAATTTTTCACTCTCTGGCGGTCCTGTGTATCTTCCGTATGCTGTACAAAGAGGCTACTAGGTACTATCCATAAAATGTAAGTGTTGATTGGCTAAGTAATATAACACAACAGTAACATGCTAATGTATTTTGGCTAAACAGCCTTTCTCATAGCATGATTACAAATATATTAAACATACAATTAAATAGTGTTCAACACACCATCAAACAGATTAGGAGGGCAGAGAGCTACCAAATAAAAACAATTAGAAATAATCACATAATATATAACAAACATCAAACAAGATAAAAAAAATAAATAAAGAATAAAAAACAAAGAGATAAAGAAACAAACAGCTTTCGACACTGTAAGACCAACAAATCATACATATTTATATAAATTACCATCAGGGAAGATACAATAAAATAAGTATAAACAGGAATGTTATAATGCCAAAATGAACATGTTTTGTTTCAGAAATAAATCAACATCCCACGTGTTTTTCAAGCTGGATGGTGTTGTAACGTATAGATCAACTGGACTTCTTTTTGCAGCACTGAGATGTGTGTATCCCACTCTAGATGATTTAATGATCTGTTCTACACCATAAAATGAAGACAACTGCAGATTATCCCATGTACTTTTTAAAACATGCTTAGAAACATTAGAGATGCTCTCTTGGGTTTGATGGTATCATTTTAATACTCCACTATCCTGACTCCTAATCTGTTTAAGGATGGGTCGAGTACTATTTAACTGTGTGTTTAATATATTTGTAATCATGCTATGAGGAAGGCTGTTTGTCATGTAGCTGATGGGAGACTGAATTGACGAGGTCGGCCTTTCTTATCACTCCAGCCCATGCCCCTCCGAGGATGGAACAGAGGAGGCCAAGTATAGGAGGAACACGAGTGCTTGTAGATGTAGTCCCAGGAGCTGGCAGCAGGGGGTGTGAAAGAGGGGAGAAACATCCAATCAGGAACAGTCACTGTGCACCGTGGTCCAGCGGAGGTTAAAGAAGCACCATGCTTCTTCTCCAGAACTGGCATGTATGTCAGGACAAGGTTTCTGGCAGGATCACCACAGAAACTTTCAGCAAGTTGCAGGAGGGCAGATGCAGGCAGCTGGACAGGCACTTGGATGAAGCGGGAAACCAGGAGCAGCTGGTAGTAGCGTACTTGCAGGGTAGCCGGGGTCATTAATTAAGTCAGCAAGCAGGAGCATAGTCGTAGGGAAGCCAGAATCATCAACATGCAGGTAATGAGGTACAGAATCAACAGACAGAAGGGTAGTAGCAGAATAGCCAGGCTCATCAGATAAGCAAGTGTCACAAACAGGAATCAGGATAAAGCTGAAGACCAGTCAGCAACAATGCACTGTCAGTGTCTCCTTTAAATAGGCCATCTGGCGCCAATATACCTTGTGCACGCACCTGTTCTCGGGCGCACACCCCCACGCGTGTTCTAGTGCGCATGTGCATTCAGATGCGCCCTTCTTTGAAGACCCGCACGCGCATGCGCACCACTGATTGTCCTATACCTTGCAGGGATTCCATGACACTGCTTAGCCAAAATGTGTTAGCATGTTACTGTTGTGTTCTATTTTGCAGCAAATCAAGACTTACATTTTGTGGATGGTACCGAGTAGGTGGCTTGATCTTACTACAGTTCTGCTATTGGAGTATGGAGGCACTTTATCTAGAGCACCGGTTCCTGGCCACAAGAAGCTGTTTTTGCTGTTGAGCGTGGGCTGGGCATTGTTTTCTTCCTACAATAACAGGGGCTGTCTTGCAAGGTTTTGCTGAATAAAGCCTCCAATCGCCTCCCTTTTGATCATAAGCACATGCATTGCTATATGTGAAAGGCAGAATGTTCTTTGAGTGTGTGCCTCAGCATTATAAATAGGTATACTCCAAGATCACCAACAAAGCGGATCGGGATGGTCTAATGCAGGACAGCAATTTTTGAAAAACGTACACATGGTGCGGCAGTCGTATGAAAACGGTCGTACGACCATTTGTTGTATGATCATCCGACCGTTAGTACGCGTGATTAGAACAGCCGATGTGCGACAGTCATACAACAGAAGTTGGATGAGCAGAGTAGAAAACGTTGGTAGTACAACAAGCGATCATACGATCGTTGTATCGTGTGTACGTTCTGGGAAACCTATGTTCCTAATTCACAAATCACATTCACCTGAACTTCCTCGTTATATGCTCGTAACACGTCACCACATTCGGCTTGGTTGTACGAATGCTTAGTGCACGTCAGTACGCCAGACACAACAGCCAACATATGACTTGGGCCGTTCGGTCATATGATCATCGCACCGCGTGTACGAGGCTTTAGATATCACTTAGTTTGGTTTTGCTCCCTAGGTGTACTAAATCTTAGTTTTTAATTCTTACTGAAGTAAGGGGTGCATTACCATTACTACTATTACTTGTTTATCTTTGGTGCTTTATTATCACTAACTTGAAACAATCATGCAGAACTCTTTACTTGTATTGATTTAGAGACTTAAAATATTGAAACCAAAGCACAGGCATATGACAGAATGAGAAACCAGGTATGGCAGGTGTAATTTGAAATCTGAACTCCAAGCAGATAAAAAAGCATGCATAAAGGTAACTATATATCAATTGATAAATGTAATTTATTATGTCTTTTCTTAAAGAAACTAATGTAGGTAGATAAGAAGGAGGGCGTCCACTTCAGATCCTGAATCATGTTTTATTGGAAAATTGCAAGCAATGCAGAGCATTCATAAGATCGGCAAAGTGCTAACGCGCTATAGCCAAAGCCTTAATCATAGCTAATTTGCGGAGGGAACCTTTACTCATCTTGTACACAGCTGCATGCATCGGAGATCAACATGTCAACTGCACCTTCCCAATTATTTTTAAACAGCCTTCTCTGTGCAACACAGATATGTCAAAAGGAGCAGAACCAAGCCCTAATTATAACAATACACCAATATAGCAAAAATCTAAAACTTTTAGACAATAATTGATCGGATATTGTAGTATTAATACTAATAACTCAAAAACAGCCTGGGAGATAAAAAGGGAAAGAAGAAAAAATACCCTTGCCTGCTATTTAAGAAAACGGCTCCAATTCCAGTGGTGATTCAAACCCTCAGGGGCCCTGGAGCATAGTCTGTGTATCAGCATCTTTCTCACTTCTTACATACTTTTCACAAAATATAAAAAGTAAACGAACACCCTATACACTATGCGCTGCACTTACCTTTATGGGTGATTAGCTATCCCTGCCCAGAAGTCTGGAAAGAAATCTTCACTCTTTCTGTAGGGCTTCTGAGATAGATCAGAGTGATTTAAGTTGGCCAAAGTGGTCATGTACTGGCTCTGATGGATCGTAATTAGTGTTGAGCGAACCCGGACTGTAACGTTCGGGTCCGTACCGAACTTTTGGGTGTCCGTGGCACGGACCCGGACCCGGACATTTCAAAAATCGTTCGGGTTCGGTCCGGGGTTCTGCTATTTTACTCCACGTGTTGAGAAGCTGCAGGGCAGCCAATCAACAAGTGTTTCACTGGTTTGCCCTTAGAAGCCATCACAGCCATGCCTACTAATGGCATGGCTGTGATTGGCCGGTGCATCATGTGACCCAGCCTCTTTATAAGCTGGAGTCACAGTGCTGCAGTCACATGCTCCTTGGGTTAGTGTAGGGAAAGGTAGCTGACTGCGTGAGGGACAGATTTGAGACATTTTAAGACCTGATCCTGCATCCTGAGATAGATTACTTTACTACTGCTGTCTGTGCTGTTGCTCTGAGGACAGATAGCAGAAAT
>BLSH010201111.1:1055452-1069258 GCA_018402905.1 Glandirana rugosa
TTCGTGATTTTTACGTATCCACACTTAGGTCGGAATTTCTCATTCAAGTGGATAAGTGTTTTTACTTTTCACTTGATTGTGGGAAGTGGGAGGGGTAACCGGGTCGACGTGTGTGGAAATACCCATTAATTGACAGTGACAGGTGTGTCGACCATACCACCAGGTCCTAAACTTTAGGGACGAGAAAAAGAGGAAAAAAAGACATCCCAGAGACCTTACTTAGTCTCACTAATGCTAATCTCAACTCGCTTGGAGACCTTCAAGCCCAAGACGACCAGGCAGGCTTGAAGCCCTGTTTCAGGCCCAGGCCCAGGCCCGCCTTGGGCTTGCTAGCGTGCCTGTTGCGTTGTCCGTGCGATCGTTCGGGTTCCGCCCGGACCCGGACCCGGACTTTGTCCCGAAGTTCGGACGGACCAGCAGAACCCGAACTTCCAGAGGTTCGCTCAACTCTAATCGTAATCACTCTGATTCATTCCAGAGACCCTACAGAAAAAAAGGAGAAAAAGAGCAGGGATTTCAAATCCTGGACCACCATACCAGCTGTGTGGACAGTGACAGTTAATTACCCATAAAGGTGTGTGCAGCTGGGCCAATGGGGAGGGTGAAGGGTGTTAGTTCACTTTTCATTTTTGTGAATAGGTGAACTTACTCTTTAAGGCTGGATTCACACCTATGCATTTTTAGTGCTTTTTGCATTTTGCAGATTTACACAGCAGAACATGTTCCATAGGAAACCATGGTAAATGGACTGCAGTGCAAATCTGCAAAATGCAAAAAGCACTAAAAATGCATAGGTGTGAATCCAGCCTAAGCTATTTCCTGCACAGTGTTTCTAAAAGGTGCACGTTTAGATATCCCCTGTCAACCTGTCACCTTTCAGTTTTACAATATATCAAGGAAATCTATCTTAGCTGAATCCCAAGTATATGTAAATTGCAAATTGCATTCATTCACATTCAAATATTTAACAAATGGATTCAAAGTATCCCTTCTCCCCTCGGACACATCAGCAGATTTTCTATAAACCTATCATACCATCACAGATGCATCAAAAAGGGGTTATGATTAAGGATGGGCTCGGGCATGGTTCCCAAATGCATGTGCCTGAGCCCGCTGGGAAGTGAACCCTGCACTGCGCTAATCACAGGCAGGGAGACATTTCCCAATCGCTGCAGCCACGCATTGGGGAAATGTCTCACTGTCTGTGATTAGTGCAGCACAGGGTTCACTTCCTGGCGGGCTCGGGCATGTGCACTTGCGAACATGCCTGAGCCCATCCTTAGTTATGATCTGAAAGAATAGTGTACTCCTCCCATCATCCCATGTATAGGTTTGCTTGAGAGAGAGAGAAAACTTCACTCCCATAGAGGCTCCATTCTTCTGTAAATAAAACCTGGAATTAATCATAAAGTAGTTATGAGTTAACAAAAACTCCACTGTTTAATTATGAATTACTGTAACACCTTTCTATAACTAGTGTAAGTTTTTAAGTGGCATGTTAAAGTGTTACTAAACCCACAACAGTAAAATCAGTCTGTATATGCAGCATAGCATGCTTGTTATACTCACTGTGGAACTTAAGGGGTTAATCCTCTGCATTGTGTAAAAAAAAGCTGTTTTATCCTGTACACCATAAACCCTTCTCTACTGCACTGTCTGGGCAAGTCCATATAATACACAGCAGGGTGGTAAAGCTGCACATGCTCAGTTTGGTCTCTTATGCTGGATAGAACATTTCCTGTTTCAGTTGAACTGTTCAGGTCACATGATATTGACATCACACATGTGGGTGTGTATATAGGCTGTAGTGGAAAACTCCTCCTACTTGAACACACAGCTATGGACAAACTGTGCAGGTTATCAGGAAATCATGGTATACAGATCACCCCAAAAGGTTTATAGTGGCAGTATTTTAATGTAAAAAGAAGATTTATAAGCTGTGGGCACTGTGGGGGAGGGGCAGATGAACTTTTTTCATATTACTGGGTTTAGCAACACTTTAAGGCTATAATAGTCAAATCATGGGGAATCAATGATAAACTCTCTTTCCAGGATAGACATCGGATGTTAGGAAAGACTGTACGCACATGAGAAGCAGGGTTTCCTTCAGCAAGTTATCTATGATTAACCACCTGCCGACCGCCCGCCGTCACATGACGGCGGCAAAGTAGTTCGATATTGCAAAATGCCGTCACCTGATGGCGGCTGTGAGATCGCGGATTGTGAGCGCGTGCCACCAGAGTCAAGCTCACGGGCTCACTGTGTTCCGGGGGGAGACAGGGAGTGGGTAGGGCAGACTCGATGACTGCCGGCTACCTGCGATCGATCCCCCGCAGTGACAGAACGGAGGTCCGTGTATGTAAACAACGGATCTCCGTTCTGATAGGGGGAAGGAATGTGATTGCAGCCCCCATACAGTTAGTAACACACACACAGGGAACACACTTAACCCTTAGAGCACCCCCTGCAGGTTAACCCTTTCCCTGTCAGTGACATTTATACAGTAATCAGTGCATTTTCATAGCACTGATTGCTGTATAAATGCCACTGGTCCCAAAAAAGTGTCAAAATGGTCCAACATGTCCGCTGCAATATTGCAGTCCTGTTAAAAACCGCAGATCGCTGCCATTACTAGTAAAATATAAAAAAAAACCCATAAATAAATTCTCATCATTCGTAAACGCGGCAACTTTTGCGCAAACCAGTCAATATGGGCCGATTGCGATTTTTTTTACCAAAAATATGAGGAAGGATATAAATTGGCCAAAACCGATGAAAAAAATTTGTTTTTGTATATATATATTTTTTTTTTGGATTTGTATTTTAGCAAAAAGTAAGAAATATTGTCTTTTTTTGCAAGATTGTCGCTCTTTTTTGTTTATAGTGGTGATCAGAAATGACGCAGAGGTGATCAAATACCACCAAAAGAAATCTCTCTTTATGGGAAAAAAAGGACGCAAATTTTGTTTGGGTACAACGTCGCACAGCGGCACAATTGTCAGTTAAAGCAACGCAGTGTCGAATCACAAAAAGTGCTCTGGTCCTAAAGGGGGAAATCATTTCAGGGCTGAAGGCCTCAGATTAAAATGTGTTAGTGCTTTGCTGATATTATGATGCTCTGTGTTGCTTGCAATCTTACTTATAAAATGTGATTCAGGATCTGAAACTGATTCCAGGCTTCTTATCTACTTATGGATTTGGAGATATGCAGGAACCTAGGCTGTTTGAGACTGAAATACTGATGTCGGTATGCAGATAGAGTCACTTTCTGTGGTGCTTTAAACTAGAGTAGGTACCCAATATTGACTTAGTAGTTGCTTCTTGCATTCCCCTATAAAAAAATCAGACTAGGTAAAGGAACGAGTAGCACAGGTAAGGGGAACCTACTGCAAATGTGCTGACAAAGAACAAATTGACTAGAGATGAGAGCACAATGAGTGGAGAGATGACCTTATCAGTCTTCTGTTGCTCATTCATTGTCCAATCAGTAGGCTGTGTGGTGGAGATTTGACATCACTGTATTTCCTATCTATAAAGGAGAAAGTAGTGCCATCTTCCTGATTGTGCTATTTGATGGGACTGTGTACATCTCAGGAATAAATTGAAAGGAATGCAAATCATTTGGGTGATAAAACAGTTGTATGTATTAAGATGTTTTCCCGATGTTTAGTTTTAGCTGAAACAAATTATAACTGCTAAAAAAATCAAAATAAGTTGAAGAAAAGAGTATATTAATAAGATGTTTTAAAACGACAAGGGAACATACAGAAGCCATCTACAATTTTAGTCATGCTGAATGAAATATCAGGTAAAAAAACTTCTTAAAGGAGTGCAGTAAAACATTTTTATCTTCAGCTTCTGTACCAGTTCATCAGAGTTATATTTATTGTGCTGCCTCGCTTTCCTCAGTGTGCTGATAAATGTTGTTAATTCTCAAGCTCTAACACAACCACTGCAATTTGAGGTGCATTTAATTGAGAAATATCTTGACACATTTCATAGAAAAATAATGTTTTTATTTGTGTGAACATACAGTACTCTCTGGAGAAAATACTAGGAAATTAGGGGTTGATTTAGTAGAAAAGACATTTTTTCACTTAGCACACAATATCTGTGTTTGCATCAAATACCTGGAAATGAAATCCACACTGAGTGAAATATTCAGGCTGTCAATACGGTTCTTTCCTTCTGAAAATACTAGTTGCTTGGCTGTCATGGCATTCCACTGGTTCAGTTCTTTCTAAGTCACTGACTTGGCGGACGCATTAAAGGAGGAATTTGGACTTCTGTTTTACTTTGACAGCTGCTTAGTTGTTTCAGGTTAGACTTAGAATGTACTAACATTAGAGACAGTCAGGTAAATCGCATTTTCAGTAGAATATCAGCTATGACAACCTCTTTCTTTCTCTAGGTAGAGTTTTTTTTTTTTACATATTATTCAGATGATTTAGTGTGTCACATGAGCACAGGTTTACTGGATGTATTGATAAAAGCTCTTAGTGAATGACCCCCTGTAACAAGAAAAGCAAAAGACAGACTGACACCTGTTTACCTAAAACCCAATTCTATGATAAATTAAGCTAAGCTCCAGTGGCGGCCCGTGCATTGTGGGCGCATGGGCGATGCCCCCCCATCCCTACCCCTATGCATTCGCCCGACCCCTATCAGGACACTGGGTGCATGAATTACAATTGTGGGGTTGGGGCGGGGTGTGTCTTTTTAAGCACTGATTAGAGCCAGAGTCTCTAGTAGGCTTCAAAAGAGGTTGGGCTCTGGGCGCAGAGAGTGTGCATGACAATAGCAAATTAATTTTCGCTATTTTCACACTAAAGGTCCTCCCCGCTAATCAGGAGGTGGGTCGTGAGACCTGTTTCCCAATTGGCCAAAGCATCAGACGATCCTATTGGATGCCTAGCTTCGGAGGAACAGAGAGGAGACAGACGAGGCCACGGGAGGAGTGGACACCGGAGTTGCTGCCCACACCAGAGGAGAGGACGCCCCAGCCCTAGATCGGGTAGGCTGACGGGGGGGTGATGTCTATCAGTTCCGTGCCATGGGCCGGGCGAGGAGTGCTGGGCTGGATGTCTTTCAATCCCACACCGCGGGCTGGGGGGTATGTCTGTCAGTCCCGCGCTGTGGGCCCAGGGGGGGGGTGCTGTCAGTGCCACCCAGATGGGGGGTGCTTGTTTGCTTCCCCCCCAAAGGAAAACCCCACCAGCCGCCACTGCTAAGCTCATCCCTTTACTTGACAGAAGTTCTAACCTTTTTGCATTCTAACCAAAAATGTAGGATCTGTCATGGGTTTGAGGTGAACCTTGTCCATTCACAGTTGGCGATTCTACCTAAAAAGTCTGGGATTTTGCCACCGGTCTTGTCCTTCTCCAACTTTGATACACCTCTCTTATCCTCCTATCAATGATATAATGGCTCCAAGGAAAGCAAGGGAAAAAAGGAGGAGAAATCCCATCATAGTGTAGTATGCAATTTTATTAAAATGCCAGTATAAAAATGCACTCATATTGTACATTTAAGTATTCAGCATGTAAGATAGCTATTACCCAAGACCCGGAAGCGACGATACGGCGTGCATTCCACTGGCCGGATGACGTTACCAGAAGCAAAAATATGGACTCCACCCAACAGATTTCACACCACCTGTGGGCATCTTCAAGAAGAGCAAGTGGTGGATCTGCATTCAATCACGGAGCAGTTTAAACTGAGTTTGACACTTGTGTTGGGACTTATATGTGTATACAAAGACCATCATGTATATTTTTACAAGTTTCTTTATTGATGCTAAAAGGAAGGGGTGGATCCACATCCGCATATTGTATAGTAATAAGAAGTTTTTTTTAGTTTGATTATTAATATTAGGCTTGTATCTTTTTGTCACATATATTGTTAATGTCTATGTAAATGATAGAATTGAGTAAATTAGTTCTTGTGTAATCTGATGGATATTGAATCCTAAAAACAACAGCTGTGACACACAGTATGGAATTAGCAATTTTCTACTGGTTACTTAGAGCAGGCATAAAGTATGTACATTCCAATGTAAAGTTAATTTGCAGTTGTCCAGTATACAATTCAGTTCCCTAGTCTTGCAGCTTAACTCATCTGATATATTGAGACACTTAAGACCACCTTCTGGCAGAGGTTGTCTGAGTGATTGAAACATGAACTGGCTGGACACCAGTTTTAAGAGCACTCATCAATGGGGTCTCCTCTGTGAAAGGCTTGTCCCCTCGCCCAGAACCAACTTTCCTGCATCACCCTGAATTGGCCATTGATTCTGTTTCATATCCCCAAGAGGAGCCTGTGAAACTTGGTCACTCATGACTACCCCATGAAGAAAGGACCTGGCATCAGTGCCAAGGGCCTTTGTATTTACTGTGATCAAAAAATGACACTTTATTAAGCAATGTCCACAGCAGCTAAGAAAATGTCTTGTAGGGCATGCTTTATCTCTCTTTTCACCCTCTTACCCATGTCCCATGAATTCTGTGTGCATTTAACCACTTCAGCCCCGGAAGGATTTCCCACTTGAGGACCAGAGCACTTTTTGCGATTCGGCACTTTGTCGCTTTAACTGACAATTGCGCGGTCATGCGACGCTGTACCCAAACTAAATTGATGTCCTTTTTTCTCCACAAATAGAGTTTTCTTTTGGTGGCATTTGATCACCTCTGTGTCACTTCTGATCACTGCTATAAACAAAGAGCGACAATTTTGCAAAAAATACAATATTTATTACTTTTTGCTAAAATACATATCCAAAAAAAATATTAAAAAAAACTAATTTATTCATCAGTTTTGGCCGATATATATTCTGCCTCATAATTTTGTTAAAAAATAATTGCAATCGGTGTATATTGACTGTTTTGCGCAAAAGTTGGCACGTTTACGAACAATAAGAATTAATTTATGGGGTTTTTATTTTTTTATTTTTTACTAGTAATGGTGGCGATCTGTGGTTTTAGTGGGACTGTGACATTGTGGAGGACATGCTATGAAAATGCACTGATTACTGGGTAAATGTCATTGGCAGGGAAGGGGGTGATCAAAGGGTTAACTGTGTTCCCTGGTATGTGTTACTAACTGTGTGGGGGCTGGGCTGACAGGAGGAGGAGAGTAATCGCAGCTCCCATATACAGGGAACAGAAGATCACTCTCCTTTCCCCTGTCAGAACAGAGATCTGTGTGTTTACATACACGGATCCCGTTTTGTCACTGCAGGGGAGCGATCGTGGGTAGCCGTCAGGTAGAGTCCGCCCTACTCACTCCCTGGCTCTCCCCGATACACAGTGAGTGCGCGCTCGGCCACGATGCTCGATTTTGCAGCCGCCGTGACGGTGATATGCAATATCGAGCCAGACTGCCGCTGTCAGATGACGGCGGGCGGTCGTTAAGTGGTTAAATAAGTCCACTATTACCTTGGAAAGCATCCTAGACATGGGAACAACTGGCAACTTTGTTTCTGCATCGCTCGAATATCTTTCCCAATCTCTTTGTTTCCACTGTAGATGCAATTTCCTTTCTAGTGGACACATCCAGTCTTGTACCAAGTCCATTGAAATGTTACATACATAGTTACATACATAGTTGGTGAGGTTGAAAAAAGACACAAGTCCATCCAGTTCAAACTTTGTGTGTTAGTGTGTGTTTTTGTCAATAGTACATGGTATATCCCTGTATGTTGTTGTTGTTAAGGTGCCTATCTAATAGTTTTTTTGAAACTATCGATGCTCCCTGCTGATACCACTGCTTGTGGAAGAGGATTCCACATCCTAACCACTCTGACAGTAAAAAACCCTCTACGCAGTTTAAGGTTAAGCTGCTTCTCTTCAAATTTTAGTGAATGTCCGCGTGTCTTTTTAAATTCTCTTTCACTGAAAAGTTTTTTCCCTATGCCAGGTTCACCAGTACGGTATAGACCAGTATCACGCTTTTTTGATGACTTTGCTGTCTGGCTACTCTACTTTCTCTCTTCTGAAATACCCACGATCATTCTTGGTGTCTGCAACATTCCTGTCACTGTTAACAGCCCAGCTACAGCTCAGCTTCTAAACTTAACCTCATCTTTTGACCTAACCCAATGGACACACACTTCCACTCCATTGATAATATCCTTGACCTTGTATTCTCCCATCTCTGCAATCCTGGCAACCTCACCAACACCCCCTTTCCTCTCTCTAAACACAACTTCATCAATTTCACTGTATCCTTGCCTCCAACTACCCATCCCTCCAAGCAGCAAACGATCACTTGTAGGAACATCTGCCACTTTAACCCTTCTCTTCTCTATTCTGCTACTGACCACCTATATGACAAAATCTCTACCCTGTCCTGTCCTGACCTGGCCACCTCTGTCTACAGCAGTTCACTCTCATCATCACTGGATGCACTTGCTCCTCTAACTACACGCAGAATCAGGCCCCGACCATTACAACCATGACATTGTCATGCTCTTGAGTGACTGTGGCGTAAATTCAAATGCCTACAGGACTTCACCCTATATAAATCTGCCCTTCTAAAATACAATTCCTGCCTCCACGCTGCCAAACAAGCCTACTTTGTCTCTCTCATTAATACCTTGTCATCCAGTCCCTGTTGGCTCTTCTCAACCTTTAACTCTCTGCTTCGTCCCCCACCCCGTCTATCCACGAACTCACTCACTGCCCAAGAGATCGCCAATTACTTCAAAGACCAGATTGATGCAATACGTGAGGTCTCCACCACTGTGCGTACATCTTCCCCATCCAACATACTTTGCCTAACAGCACAGTCAACACTCTCCTCTTTTGAACTGGCTACTACTGAAGAGATTACGGAATTTTTTTCAGATGCCCACCTATCCAATTGTCTCTTGGATCCTGTTCCCTCACAACTACTATGGTCACCCTCGTATTCTATCCTATGTTCCCTCACTCACATCTTAAATCTCTCCCTCTCTAGTGGCACCCTACCCTCCCCTATAAAACATGCGCAGATCACTCCCATACTTAAAAAACCCTCACTGGACCCCACCAACCTGAGCAACTTAAGACCCATCTCATTGCTCCCATTCGCCTCTAAACTTCTAGAACACTTAGTCTACAACTGTCTCAGCTCTTACCTCTGTGAAAATAACCTTATTGACCTTACAGCCTGACTTTTGCTGGCAACATTCCACAGAAACTGCCTTACTAAAACCCACGAATGATTTACTAACTGCTAAAACCAATGGCCACTACTCCATGTTCCTACTGCTTAACCTCTCTGCGGGTTTTGATACTGTTGACCACCCGCTCCTTCTCAATAAACTCCGTTCCCTTGGCCTCCAAGATTCTGCTCTATCCTGGTTCTCCTCCTACCCATCACAGTGCTCCTCCAGTGTTACCTACAACTCTGTCTCCTCCTCTTCATTGCCCCTTTCTGTTGTGGTCCCCCAAAGCTCTGTTCTTGGACCCCTTCTCTTCTCTATCTACACCTCCTCCCTTGATCACTTGATAACTGCCCACGGTTTTCAATACCATTTATATGCTGAATCTATCTGTCTACGCCTCACCTCACTCCTTCAGTCTCCTCTCACATTAATAACTTACTAACTGACATATCAGCACGGATGTCACACCACTTCCTTAAACTAAATCTCTCTAAAACTGAGCTGTTAATATTCCCCCCTGCCCGTGCCCCCCTCCATGACTTTTCCATCAAAATCAATAATGCAACCATCAATCTCTCCCCTCATGCCAGGGTACTAGGTGTAATCTTAGACCCTGACCTGCCCTTTCAGCCTCAAATCCAAGGGTTGTCAAAAGTTTGTAGACTTCACCTCCGTAACATCTCTAAATGATGCCCCTTTTTAACAAATGAAACCACCAAGCTCCTCATTCACTCCCTTTGTATCTCTCACCTTGACTATTGCAACTCCCTTCTCATTGATTAACAAAACTGTGTAGCGTTAAAAATACATATTAATAGATTATAGTCCAAAATATGATGAAACCAAAACAATCCAAGTGAGATAAAGGGTTAAACTGTTTCAGATGACATCCACCGAAATACACCACCAGTGTGAAAATTCCACCACCATATAAGATATGCTCTTACCAGAACCCCATGACCACCTATTACGGGAGGTCAGGGTACACTTTGTGATGAAAAAATCCTCCACTAAAGTATCTGGATCTGTGGTCAGCAAGCCAATCACCTGGAAAAGAACTACACCACAATGGATGGGTGACTCCAACTCATCTCCGCTTGATCCCAAGGCCCATCCAGTGTAATAAAATCAAAGCAGCAATAGTTTAATACCAACAATGGATTTTATTAAAAGTAATGCACTTAGAATTACGATGAATGATTAGGCATATCAATCCATAAAGCACGCGATGACCGGAAAACGACACTTCTGCCCTTCTCATTGGTCTCCCCCTCTATAGGCTATCCCCTCTTCAGTGTATCATGAATACTGCTGCCAGAATTATCCACCTTACCAACCGCTCAGTGTCTGCCACCCCTCTCCTCCAATCCCTACACTGGCTCACAATCGCCCAGGAAATTAAATTCAAAATACTAACCACAACATACAAAAGCCATTCACAACTCAGCCCCGAGCTACATCACCAATCTTGTCTCCAAAAATCACCCAAATTGTCCTCTCCGCTCCTCCTACTTTCAAGCTCCCTTGTCTCCTCCTCCCATGCTTGTCTCCAGGATTTCTCCAGAGCCTCTCCCATGCTCTGGAACTCTCTACCTCAACCTGTCCGTCTATCTCCTTCTCTTGCTACCTTCAGGCAATCCCTGAAGACACATCTCTTCAGGGAAGCCTATTACACCTCCAAGTAATCTTTTACCACTTCCATCAACTCATGCCCCACATTTAGAACCTTTTGTACTACCTGCCCCATGCTATTAGATTTTAAGCTTTTCTGAGCAGGGCCATTTTAATCCTCTTGTATTTTATTGTATTGTAACTGTATTGTGTTCCTTTTACATTGTAAAGTGCTGCATAAACTGTTGGCGCTATATAAATCCTGTATAATTATAATAATATCATGTCACACTAATCTGATTCGATTTTTTGACTATATCACAAATGTTTTGGACCAGGGTGGTGCTGTGGACACAGCCTATCTTAGTTTCAGCAATGCATTTGATACAGTTCCACATAATGATTTTATAAAAAGTGTGGCTGTAAATGGTGTTCATTCAAAACAGAGACCAGTCACTAGTGGTGTACCACAAGACTCTGTACGAAGGCCTTGTTCTACTTAATCTGTTTGTAAGTGATAAAACTAAAGGTTTGGTGGGTAAGTTATGTATTGTTGCTGATTACACAAGGGTGTGCACTAGGGTTAATATTCCTGGAGGTCTCTGTAACATGGGACATGATTTGACATTGCTGGTCAGTGGAAAGTGCAGTTTAATTTTTTTAAAAGTGAAATAATACAACAAGGGAAAAATAATCGTTTGATAGAGTACACTTTTGGAGGTGAAAGGTTTGGAAGATAAGGAGCTTAATGGGAAGACATGACTGAAATAAATGCACATATCTGTGGTAGGAAAAAAAAAGTGCATTTATTTTTGTTCACAGGAGCCTGCGGATCCTTGTAGTGTATCATGGGTTCAATACCAGGCTCTGGCAGACTCATCAAGAATGAGAGTAAGCCCGACTAGATCTATGCCTCCCAGTGCAAGAATGCTTTGCTGTTGCTGCATTTTAAGCCAAGAAAAATTTAATAGTTAAAAAATCCATTACACACCCAAAATATGTGATGTCAGAATGTGATGTTGCAGACTCTGTCCTTTAAAATTCTACTGCTCTGTACCACATTCAGTTTAAATGCAAGCATGCAATTTAAAGAATTTGTGTTATTCCCATATCACCCTAAAAAGTCATATTAAAAGGACCTTCTCCCCACTGAATGGTATTTTTTGCTTTGCTAAATGTCCCGCATGACAGTGATCATCTTTCTATGCCTTTTTTTAGACAATAGCTTGCCTATTAGCTTTGAAAATTGCTAGAATCTATTATCAATACCATTAGCTTCAAAGAGGTTTGCTGATAAATTCAGGGTTCTTGGATTTTTTGCCCCTCATCTCCCTTGTCTACTTCAGCATGCTTTACAAACGACAGTCCTTATAGGAACCCAGCTCAAATAGGATTAACGTTTTCCCTTTGACGGTCACTTTTTAGTTTGATTCTACTTTATGAGTGATTTAGTCTAAACACCTTAGACATTTTTTATGCCTTATACCTAAGGACATACATCTTGGTATTTTGGCTGGTCGTTCTGATCGTGAATATCATCTCATGAATGTAGCCTTTCTCTCTCTAATGTCCATAGTCATCCTTACCACATTATAATATCTCTCTGGCTAACCATAAGGGAGGATTGACAAGATACCCAGAACAAACGGGTGCTGCTCATCCTGAATCCCTTCGCTGTATCACCACCTTAGCAGTGACATCAGATTATTCGGTGTGCCAATATAGTAATGAGAACTGCACCAATTGCATACAACTTTTTCAGACAGTCACATATTGCTAGGTAGGTGGAATACCTGTCATAATCACCTATGGCAACCTGAAATGTGTTTTTTTTCCTTTCATATATGTTTTATGGAGTTTCTTCAATTTCTATGTACCATGTACTCATTGGTGTTATTTCTTTTTCCTAGTAGGCAAGTTCAATGTTAAACAACAATTAAAATTTTATGCATAAAGCCCCTGACGAAAAGCTTGGACCTGAAACGCGTCGGGCTTTTCTTCCTCATGTAACATATTCATATGTGTAACTTTGTAATTGTGCAATATATGTTCTTGTAATCTTAATTTTAATATCAGATATCAGTTGTTTGGAGCAGGGGTTATACAAGCCCCCCTCATGTTTTATCTTTTAATTCATATGCATCAATGAACTTCTAGTTTTACAAAAAAACCCTATTCTGTGTCCACTACCTTTATTTCATTGTTCTTGGATTTCAGGCAGAATTCAATAACCCCCCCCCCCCCCACGAACTGAACTCAGATAGCTTTGCTCATTGTTAGGCCTCATACACACAGACGTTTGTTACCGCTGCGTTTTTGAGCGTTTTTTGCAGCTCTCCATGTTATTCAATGGCCCCATAAAAACACTGACGTTTTTGAGCTGTAGATAGCGTTGGCGTTAGTGAGCTACATAGTTACATAGTTACATAGTTACATAGTTAGTCAGGTTGAAAAAAGACACAAGTCCATCCAGTTCAACCAAAAAAAAAAAATATATATATACATATATACATACATATATATATATATATATATACACATATACACATACAACCAAATAATCCCATATACAATACTTCACCCACAGTTGATTCAGAGGAAGGCAAAAAACCCCCAGCAAAGCATGGATCCAATTTGCTATAACGGGGGAAAAAATTCCTTCCTGATTCCCCGAGAGGCAATCGGATTCACCCTGGATCAACTTTACCTAAAGATGTTAGTACCCAGTTATATTATTTACATTAAGGAAAGAATCCAGGCCTTTTTTAAAGCAATCAACCGTGCTGGCCAAAACCACCTCTGGGGGGAGTCTATTCCACATTTTCACAGCTCTTACTGTGAAGAAACCTTTCCGTATTTGTAGATGAAATCTTTTTTCCTCTAGACGTAAAGAGTGCCCCCTTGTCCTTTGTGATGACCTTAAAGTAAATAATTCCACACCAAGTTCACTATATGGACCACTTATATACTTGTACATGTTGATCATATCCCCCCTTAATCTCCTCTTCTCAAGAGAGAATAAATTCAGATCCTCTAATCTTTCCTCATAG
>BLSH010201111.1:1072153-1092539 GCA_018402905.1 Glandirana rugosa
GAGACAACTCAAGTAAAGTCTAGAACGGACTTGAATGACCAATTCTCGTTTCCTCACCCTTTGAAAATCACTTTGTCGAAACTAAATCTGACGACCACAAACGACACAAACCTCAAAAACAAAAAACCCCCAAAAAAGAAACGTCGAAAAATTGTAAAAAAAGACAGTGAAAAATTTATCGAAAAAAAGGGAAAGGAAGGAAATCTGACGATTAATTCCCCTAAACACAGCAAACACCAGCAGTCTAAATCAAAGCTGTTTCACTAAAAGTTTCCCACTCCTTTGCTCTTAACCAGTAAGTTCAGGCAAGATCTGAAATGAACTCAACAGAGAACTGAAAGCAGAACCCATGGCCAGCGCATTCCGAGGCTGTAGCGCTATGGCGTCTTTGACGCTGAGCCCGCAAAACACTCACTAACGCTCACTAACACGCATTAACACCGTAGCGACATTAACCAGCGTTTTTAGCGTCTGGGTCTTCAGGTTAAAAAATAGCAGAGGAATGTTTTTTTTCAACAAAATGTGATGTAGCACTGACACTCATCAACACCGATGCAAAATGCTGACGAAATTGCATTTTTGCCACCGATTTTTCCCTGACATCGGGCCCGACGTTACAGCTTATTTATTTAACGCCCGTGTGTATGGGGCCTTAATCTTAATGCTTCTGGTAAAGTTACAGTTTTATTTTAGGAAAAACATGGTTAATACTGGCCACTGGATTTGTCCAAGTAAGATACGGAGAGTCACAAAAGATTTTGGAAACAGCAGGGTAGATAGACACATTGTAAACCATTTATTGTTTTTTTAGTAAAACCTAAATAGTGTTCGTGAGTTCCAATGCTGAAATCTGGGGTCACTTATGGTGGCCCTATACATAAGGGTGAAAATCAAGTAGATCTGGTTATACTGGAAAAATGATGAAGACTTTGTCATGTCTTTGCCTGACATTTACATTGATTATTCTCAATATGTTGGCTGTTTTTCCTTATTATCTGACAGGCAGTTGTGACACTGATGTCTACTCCAGTGTTCTGCTGGTGCAACATTTCCAATTTAGTTAATTTAGTGGTAATATATTCACCTTCTTTTTCGCACCTGCCTCTAGGGCAGTGGTTCTCAACTCCGGTCCTCGGGACGCCCCAACAGGCCAGGTTTGCAGGATAACTGAAATACATCACAGGTGATATCATTTGCTGCTCAGTGATTGCAGTGTTCTAGTCTGCATCTCCCCAAGGTAATACTTAAAATCTGGCCTGTTGGTGGGTCCCGAGGACCGGAGTTCAGAACCACTGCTCTAGGGCCAGGACCAGAGGAATGTTTGATTCCTGGCCGCAAGGCCGGCCTTTGTCTTGCACAAAGGCACATTTTCACCTCTCCACTGCCCTTCCCCCACTTTGATTGTTTTTTTGAGTGTTGTTTGTAGTGTTGTGTCACTTGCTTGTCGGGTACACTTACACTGTGTGATTAGTAAGGTGTACGGTCTCCAGGTCTACCCTGAAAGTCTTGGGAAGGTGGTGGGTATGGCCTTCTGGCTTGATCCACCGCCTCTCATGGGGTCTCCCTTCCGGGGAGCCCCACCTAGTATCGTCTGGCCGCCTAAGAGAATGGGGGTCATCTGGCTTCGGCTAGGTGATCCTGGTGCACGATGCCCCAGTTCCTGTCAGGAGCCTTGCGCCCCAGGGAATCAGGGTAAAGGTCTTTCCTCTTCGGAGGGAGGCCATGTGTACACCTAGTGCACTTTTTGTGTCTTCACTTTTGTGTTGTGCACTTTTTTATGCACCGGGTAAGTCTGAAGGTGTGTTTCACACCACCACAAGCTTCAAAAAAAAAAAAAAAAAAGTGGTAGTATTGTATCATTACGCTCTGAAAACTATCGTATGCCACTCTTGTCAGGTGTTTGATCATTCTCACCTTCTTATTATATGCTGTTTGCTATCTTACTATCTTAGAGTATTTTAAATACTATATTTGGAAACTGTGAGACCATTTCTTTTTGAAAGGTATGACACCATAACTTCTTTTAAACTATCTATACTTTTTAGTTAGATTCTACATTCTAAAAAAAACTGTTCTAAAGTTAGAGATATCATTTCTTGCAATGTACTGACCTTTTGCAATATGAAAAGTTTGCAAGACCCGACAGGACCAAAAGGTAGTCTGCCAAATAATCTGCAATCTTGTGAGGCTTTCACTAAATATAACTGGATCATTTCTGAATACTTCAGGGGAATTCAACACAAGGTGATAAGATGAAAAGGTGTCCGTATATACTAAAGTATTTTTTGTTCAGTTAATATAGAAAGTAATGAAACTGAATAGAGAATTTCCAGGCAGAGGCACATGACTATATGTTTGAAAGCAGAATAATATTTGTAATAAAAGTAATATATTTTTACAAATAAATAGAGATACTTTGCAACAGAGTTGGAGTAATTTCCGATGCTAAACCACTCAATGTTCCATCGATTGATTCATATCTTTGTTAACCATTGCTCCAAAATATAACGTAATTGTTTTACCACATGAATCAACTGTAAAATACTATGTTGTAGATTAAATATGCTGTCTCTTACATGTGCCATTTTTATTAGTTGAGTTTATTCAGAACTAATTAATCAGTTTTGTTAAAACTCCACAGCATACTGGTGTGGAGATCCCCCTTTTCCAACATTACACCAGTACTAGAACACACAGATTTTTCAAGTTTTCAGATGACAAAAGCATAACACAATTTTTATTACAATGTATAGCTGAGCTTTGAGGAAGAAAAAAAACTTTACCTTGTGCAGTCATCCTCTCTCTGCACCACAAAGAATAAATGCTCATTTTGCCTAGATTATGATGAATGAGGTGATGTCATTACCTTACTCCTAGCACCCCGGCAGCTGGCGTACTCCACTACTGTCCAACTTCATGAGTGGTTTGGCAGGTCCTCGTGTACAATGCAAAAGTGTTGTTCCTCATTGTATGGGACGATATCAGAGAGTTGTGACCAGTTGTGCAGTGAAGAAGATTGTACTTAGGGGATCGGTTGTATGGAGAGGAGGAAGCCTAGCAAAACAAGCATTAACCCTTGCAGTGTAGAGGGGCATTCACTCTTTGTTTTCTTCTTTGGAGTTTTGCATTAACATTTTTAATGTTTAAAAATTGATTTTTGAATTCACTAAAGGCATTACCATGCTGTTCAGGCAATTTATACTTATTTTAACTATAAATCAAATTATCTAAAATCATATAGATGATATCACAGTTTATCACTCCTTAAGATAAAGCTAGCTTTGGAGAGTAGGAAATGAAGCCATTTGAATTACCTGTCATGACTGTCAATACCAATACAAAAGGGTGAGTTCACTGCAAGTAACTTCAATAGTCTGAAACAAGTATATTTCCAGGTGTCATAGAAGGAAGCTTCGTCTTTAAAAAAGGTATGGTAGTACCAACAGGTTCTCTTGAGAAATAAATAAAGGTGTCAGAACTGCAATTTGTCACAGCATACACTTTCTTTTTAAAACATCAGCATTGTAATAAAAGACAAACAATAGTTATTTTTTACAATCCAATATAATCTCATTTGAAGACCCTTCTTTCATGTTGTGAATGCTGTCTGTCTGTTGGCCTTCTCTTTCCACACCATCCTTGATTCCCTGCTTGCTTTGCAGCTTCTCTTCTGATGTTTATTTTTAACTTCTAAGGACTACATATAACATGGTTCCTTGCCACCTGCAAGCAATCATTCCTGTACTGAGTCTGCCTCCTGAAACTCCTCCTCTCAGCACCTCTGTAGTATAGAAGGCAGGCTCTGTGAAATGTGTGACACAGCAGTGCCTACTTACAGGGCATAGTGAATACATGTTACATAATGTGGGGATTTTCACAAAGTTAGTTTACAAACTTTGGGATTGTTCAGATTTATAGAACTGGGCTAGAAATAATTAAATTACAAAGTAGAATTGGATACATGATTTAAATTTTTAACCATAGATATGCATTAACCTCCCTGGTGGTATAATTATGTCAGGAATTTTGTACCAAAAGGGGTACAATTTTTTTGCATGGAAATTTGGCGTTTTATATCGTAGGCCTGTAATTCTTAGGAATAACTCACTTAAATCTGTCCAAATAAGAGTCTAGTAGACATCCCGGGTATGATAAAGTTTGAAACAAGAAATCATAAATTATAATATAATAAATAATTATAAATAATTATCAAAAATAATAATATAATAGTAATAACATTTATTCAATAATGTAATTAAATCAAAAACACTGAAATTTGCTCATTTGCAGAATTGTCACTGTCTTCACTTTCAGTGTCTGATGATAAATTTCATCACAAATCAGTATCACTCAATTCTGCAAATGATTCTTATTTACTATCGCTGTTTTCTAGCTGATCAAAAACCACTTTTGACATAAAGGGACACTTTTTGGTTGCCATGGACATTCTCAAGTTTCCAGGCAGAAAGAATGACATATATAATATAAAAGTTCATGCAGGGCACTGGGCAAAGCACTAGGGACAAAGGGGATGTGAAATGATTTCATACAGTAATGTAATCTTACAGATTACAGTGTACTGTATGTTTACTAAGTGTTTCACTTTTTGAATTTGCCGCCGGTCTCCGCCCCCATGTGACGTGACGCTCGCAGGGAACGGAGCCCGGCACACAGAGGCATCAGGCGGAGGACACAGCCCGCGGACACAGCGGGGGGGCATCGCTGGATCCAGGGGACAAGGTAAGTAACGCTGCCTTGGATCCAGTGATGCAATCCCGAGTGTGGCTCGGGGTTACCACTAATGGTACTGTAATTCCACCCCGAGCCATACTCGGGAATACCGCCAGGAAGGTTAACAAAAGAAATTAGTAACTGTGCAATAAAAAGATGAAAGCTGATGTTCAAATATTTCCATCATCAAAACATAGCATGAACCAATGATCAGAGCGGAAGAATACTAAGGAGAGCAGATCTCACTGCTCAAAGTTCCCTTTAAATTGAAATTTTAGGATGTTAAGAAACTAATTAGATAAGTATACCATAGTTGTGAAAGACAAAAAAAATACAAGTTTAATAAATATGTGTGTAGTGTTGGACTTAAACACAAGATAGAAGCTGCAGAAACCTATTTATTTTCCTAGTTATTCATAGAAACATTAATATAATATTTCTGTTTTGTTTGTTATTGTAAGTCTTCATACACACGGATGTTTTTACGGCCGCATTTTTGAGCTTTTTTTTAAAGCTTAAAAATGCCTCTCCATATTATTCAATGGCCTCATACACACACAGATGTTTTTGAGCTGTAAATGGCATAGGTGTTTTTAAGCTCCAAAAAAAAAAAAACAGGACCAGCGCTTTCTGAGGTTCCAGCGCTAGAGCTGTTTTGATGCTGACGTCGGTAAAATCTCAAAAACGTGACTTAACATTGTATACACAGTGTTCAGCCTCGCCAGGCATTTCTCTGTCTCTATTCAAAATCAATGGTTCCCTAAGTGGAGGCTGCAGAGCTGTAAAAGAGAGAAAATATGAGATCCGGGCCACCAGGGAGGTGAATTAAATTCATCTTCTATTGCACAGTTTGTTTGTTTTTTAACACAGTGTAGTAATTATGAAATAAAGTTCCACACACTTTGATAGTCAGCAGATTGTAATTAAAGCAGAAGCTACCGCATTTTCAGAAACAGTGACAGGAAATTGTGAAGTGAGCTTATTTGAACTGGTAAGAGGTAAAAATAATACCCTATCAGTTCATTTTTGTTTACTTTTATTTTTTATTAAAACACAGCAAAAAAAGAAGTGCATAAAGTTGTAACCGACCTGAAAATCCAGTTAACGCTTAACAACAATTTTACGAAAATATTTTAATTTTATTATGAAAAATACTTCACTTATTTGGAAATGTCATGAAGTGTATTTTTCAAAGAGCAAAGAAGTGAGAAACATTTGGAAACAAAGATCAGTGAAAATTGCTTTGGTCATATTAAATAAACATTTTACACACCTTGATAAATTGCAAGATGGAACTTTTTTTTTGTGACGAATTTGTAAAGGTAAGCCTTCATTATTAAATAAGTATTCCCTATTATCTAAATATCTGAAATATTTCTCAGAACTTTTAAGGGGATGTGTCGGAATTCAGGTATGTTATATCAGACTTCTCTGAGACTTTGTTTAGAATACAAATACTTTAAGAATGATTTACTAGTATTTGAGACTTTTCACACAATAAATTGTGTGAAAATTCCCTTAATTATCCTATCATGTGAAAATAAAATCCCTGTTTACCCAAATGTACTGTATCTGTATAACTAAAGTATATCTTCACACAATTTATTGAACAATTTCAAAACCTTTAGTACATCTTTGATTACTCTGAAAAATAATTTCATTATTGTCAGAGGGTTTTTTTTCACTTGTTACCAGAACTCTCTAATAAAGCCTTACATAAACAAATAAGTAAAATTGATTAGAAACAATTACAGAAGACTGATTATAGAAGAATTAAAGTGATTTTAAATCTTTTCTTCTTTTAAACAAACATGTTATACTTACCTGCTCTTGGAATAAAAAGAAAGCTAAAAAAAGCTAACTGGGAGGGGATTGGGACTTTAAATGACACACGAGTGGGAGAAAGAGATGCTGGATGGATATGGTAAAACAATTTATTATAGGAATAGAACAATATTTTCATAGTATACATCATATAATCAATATTCAAATAGGTCAGCATAGACCCAATATATAATATGTATACATGGATACAAAGATACAAAGCATACATTTGATGGTATACAAAAAATTGCCCCCATCCATCACATTGATGTGGTTATGTAAAATATTCCATTATCGATAAACCTGTGTTGTCCATGACCTCCGAGTTCCCCCACAGGGGGTTGGTCTAGAAGACCTTGTAAAAAATTGTCTTAGGTAAAGCATTTGACGGTAGCTGGTGGCTCTATGCACGTTTCGTGACTGAATGTCACTCATCAGGAGCAGGCTCGTTACTTGTCTAAGGTAAAGAAAAAAATTATCTATATGAAAAAAAAATCATATAGATATATTGGGAAAAATCACCATGTGGGAGGAAACGATAATCCCCCATAATAAAGATTCCCAAGAAAACCAACCTGTTGTATCCATGGACCGTACACACGCAGGCAGGGAGGGGGGACCAACAAGGGGCATCCACAAACGGGAGCTGAGGCGGGATGCATGGCAGCAAGATCCCCCCAGGCAAGCCGACATGCAGGCACGGGCGTCTCCAGAGTGAATGTATGTCTGGTGAAGGAATGGATAGGGATATAAGACTGAGTGGAAGATAATTGTGAGCAGGTGCATCATGAGGGACTTTTTTTTTTTTTTACCTTAGACAAGTGACGAGCCTGCTCCTGATGAGTGACATTCAGTCACGAAACGTGCGTAGAGCCACCAGCTGCCGTCAAATGCTTTACCTAAGACAATTTTTTACAAGGTCTTCTAGACCAACCCCCTGTGGGGGAACTCGGAGGTCATGGACAATGCAGGTTTACCGATAATGGAATATTTTACATAACCACATCAATGTGATGGATGGGGGCAATTTTTTGTATACCATCAAATGTATGCTTTGTATCTTTGTATCCATGTACACATATTATATATTGGGTCTATACTGACCTATTTGATTATATGATGTATACTATGAAAATATTGTTCTATTCCTATAATAATTTTTTTACCATATCCATCCAGCATCTCTTTCTCCCACTCGTGTGTCATTTAAAGTCCCAATCCCCTCCCAGTTAGCTTTTTTTAGCTTTCTTTTTATTCCAATTATAGGGATGGAAGATTGTGCCTCTACCCAGCCAAGCCTTCATTTAAAGTCCCAATTTTTGCCCCTGCCTTTAATGTCATACTTACCTGCTCTGTGCAATGGTTTTGCACAAAGCAGCCTGGATCCTCCTCTTCTGGGGTCCCCTGCCAGTGCTCCTGGCTCCTCCTGCCATCCGAATACCCCCCCATCAAGCCATTTACTGGGGGGGTACTCGAGCGGGCTTGCTCCTGAGCCCCACTGCATGCATCCATAGACAGTTTCCCCCTGCTCCCTCGTCTTTAGAGTTGATTGACAACAGCAGGAGCCATTGCTGCCATGTGATGAGACAGAGAGAGGAGAGAGCCACTGCTCTTGTGCACAGTGCTGGATCAAAATTGGGCTTGGGTAAGTATAAGGGGGGGCTTGGGGGGATCCTGGACACAGAAGGTTTTTTACCTAAATGCAGAGAATGCATTAAGGTAAAAAACCTTGAGGCTTTAGAACCACTTGCCATAGTTTTTGCCATATTTGCCAGGTTTGCCATATTTTAATGTAATGCGTGCATTTTGTGTTTTTGAAGGTACTTTCATATGCATATTTGAAGTGTTTTTAAAGTTGATCTTTGGGCACAAAGACTTTAACACAAATATATTCTTTAACAGCCACAATAAATTATATCAACGTTGTGTGCATCAAATGTTTTTGCAATCCTACCTCTTATCTTGTAAAAGCAGCCATGGCATCAATGACTGTGCTGCACATTGCATGTACTGAGGACAGAAATCTGGGTGGGACCAAACAGCTTCACCTACTAAAGGAGGGAAGATACAAGGAATACATAACAGGTACCAAGATTCAAGTAAAAACCCACATGGCTATTATGTGTATTTTGGCATTTATTTATTTACCATAAATCTCAGCTTAAAATATACTTTTATGTTTGAATTAGAACCATGCCCATTAAAAATTATGTGCTGCAACATTTTATTATCAGTGCATCTGCATTTGCAGTTTTCTCTTCAGCTGTCTATTCACTGGTAGAATTTTATTCATAATTTTTCATTTTAATAATGTCCTGTTGAATTTCTAATCATTAGGCCTTATGCACACTGGGCATCAAAAACTCTCTCTATGTTAGTATGTGTCCGACGCACCTAAACACATGTAAACACATCTAAACATGCTTATGCATTAGGCACGTTTAGCGCTAGAGTGTTCATTCACTTCAATGGACAGAATATGTTAATACTGTTGTCAATGGAATGAATGAACACCTAGATGCTTGACACACCTAAACGTGTCTAACTGTGTTTGCAAAACGTGGCTTTACATGTGTTTTTTAAACCCTGGTTTTCCTAACTGGAACAAAGGCATCGGGGAGGGGGGGGGGAGATGTTCTGGACGCATAAGACCACAGTGTATGTGTTTTTTGTTCGGGAAAGAACATTCATACCAAAACCTGCAGTGGATATTTGGTAAATATCTTGTTCACTGCTTTATAAATGTGCCCCAAGTATTTCTCTTGTATGTTTTTCCAGCGGGGTTGTAATACAGTCCTCTTCCAAGGTTACATTGTTGTCAAACATTAAAATACATGTGCAATGCATGAAAAATGCCTTTTATACACATTTCATGGACTTGCATTCTCAGAGGGGCTTGTTTGCAGTACAATAACATGCCTTTAACATGCCTTTTCAGTTTCTATTCCAACATATTCAAATGAAATAAAAATGTCATACAATGTGTACATTTGCACATGCAGTTGCTTAAAAATAGTACTTTAATATATTTGACAGTTTTTTGGTGAATTTTTGATGGCTAGATAGTCCTTCCTTAGTTAGAATAATTTTTACCATGGTGTTTGTTAATTACTAACATAAAATCCCAGATGGTACATTTTTTAAATGTAATTTAGAATATTTAAATTGTAATCAATTTCTCAGTTTATGTGCCTTGAATCTTTGATGTTATATTTATTCAGTAGACAGTTCATTTTCAGAGCCTTTCAAGTTGATTAAAACTTTTAATTGTTTATGTATAAAGGTTGCAAATTGATTACAAGGTATTTCAACATCATACTTAATTAAAGTTTGGTTATAACTTATTACAGTTCAGTTATGCAGAACAAGGCTTAAGCTACAGTAATGGTTTAGTAAAAGTTTTTTATACTGATAATTACAACTGTGTTTAACAAAGTGGTGCTCGGCTTTGTCCCTAAAGGTCTATAAAAGGGCCTTCATAATTGGGTCAAACTCATATTGGCTTGGAAATCATTTAAACAGATTTTACCTAACAGTATCCTCAATATTCTTACAATATTCTTAGCAGAGCCCCTAAAACTGCAGCTCAAAGCCTGCCAGCCTTTTAATGGGAACACACTCTGGGTTCTTGGAAACAACTGCAAACCATCTCTGTTGTGAAAGAATGAATTACTCCACAGTAGCTACTGCTTCAGAGGCCAGTGTACTGCTTGTTAAGAATGTGTAAATACTTTAATATCCATGGTCTGGCCACAGGTTCATATTGATCCTAAACTCAAACAATCTCTTCATGAAAATACTCCACAAACCTAAGCTTAAGCCCATGACCCCTTACTCCATACCTAATGTAACCTTTAACCTAGTGTTTAACACTAACTACCCTATAAAACTGTATTTTTCTACCTCTCCAGCAGGGGTACTGAGCTGAAAACTGTTTGTGCACCCGATGATACCGAACAGAATGGCAGACATTTTGGGGTGCCACACATTTACTGGCCCTCCAACCATTAGGATACAAGACCGAATATGTGGCAAAAATGTAACGTATCAATAGGCCAGGTTTCAATCAGTTTTAAGTATTAAAGGAAATTAAAACACATTTCAATGCAAGATAAATAATACAAAAATATGCAGCACGATACATGCACATTCCTTGTGTTTAATTCCATGCACAGTCAGGGACTTACAAGGGGAGAGACTACCACCTGTATCAGGTCTCTCTGGAAGACAGCGTTGTGCTTAAATCTTTTATTAATCTTGCCGAGGGAGATCTCTGGAGCAGTCAGGCAGGCTGGTGAAGAGGCAGCTGGGTAAACTGTTGAAGAGTCAGTCGGGTAGACTGGTGAAGAGGCAGCTAGGTAGGCTTGTGAAAAAGCAGTCATGTGGACTGGCCTTTTCTGCAGTTGGTAGAGCTGGGACCAATGTCTACAAGGGAGTTGGAGGTACTCCGAAATGCAGTATACAACACTTTGTGCTACTTTCTAAAGGACTGAGAATTCCTAGTCCCTAAGGAGCTTTTGCATCTTCTTAATCAGAGACTGTCAGCAGTCGGGAGTGAGATCAATATGGAGTTGTACATAGAGAAGAAGAGGAGCCAAATCTGGCATTGCATGTAGCGAGGAAGTTGTCCCTGGTTTTGTTGTTATCAAGTTGGGCATCCCATAATTCCTATTCCCCATCTAAGTTATTACCTCCAATAAAACATTAAATCCAAGCTCAAAGACTGTTCCCTGCGGGGGTAGTGTTACACATACACTATAAATATATTATTGACCCCACTACTTTGACAGTGGAGAAGTATGTTCATACTTTACATGTATATTAAAACTGTGGACCTTACTAACTGTTTGCCCTTTATCAGCAAAGGTTTAACCATAGAAACCTTGCAATTCTGCATTAAATTAAAGGTCAAACATGTGTACAGTACACTGCACCTGATTTCAAATAAAACAATGCATTAGTACAGCTTAAGGTTCCGGTACTGATAAAGATCATAATGTGGATTTTACTAACCTTTAATAGGAGGACACTTCGATGTGGTATTAAAAGAGAAGTGTGGGTTTTCTTTTCAATTCAGAATCATACTTACCTAGGTGGATGCAGGATCGGTGCCTCTAAGACTGAAAACCAAGCACTCTAACCCCACCGATCGCTCAGTTCTCAGAGCTCCCTGAGCAGAGAGCTGATGACTGCCAGCTCTCTGCTCTACCCCCCCCCCCCTTGCTCACTGGAGTGCTGGGCTATGGAGGGGGTAGGAGGGGCTCGCTGAGAGTCTGAGCCAGGTGCTGGTCCAGGAATGTGGGTGGATCCTGACCATATTTTCACGGTCCTTCCCTAGCCTGGACCGGCTCTCTGACATCAGCCAACAGCGGGCTTCAGCTTCTGCTGAAAACGGGTCACAGGAGTGCAGAATGGCTGTACTGTTCCTTGTAACAAACAAACAAACAAGTCACGAGGTTTATTTTCATACTATTTCAAACACAAAACTAAGCAGAAGTCCAGTAAAGATAAGGTGAAAGTCACTTCTAGATCCATACCACAGTCATCTGTTGCTTTTTGTCATTTTGCCTACCAGCACATTTGACTAACTATTACCAACTAACAAAAGCCATACCATCCTACCACTGACTGACACTGGAAGTGGCAGAATAAGGAATACATTTTTAATAAAATGCCTAATCTTATTTATATTTTATTTGTATTCATGGATTCCCTACTTAGTCGGTTCATTATTTTGCTGCTGTTAGAATATTCCAAGAAAATATTGATATAAGAATTCTCTATTCAATTTTTAACTTATTTTTCTTTTGCATCATCATAAACATAGGTAGCTTAACTGCTTGGTTGGTTAAGGATGCTGCACTTAAAACAGAAAAATCAATTTTCTCTTTAGGCTTCTCTGCTTACTTGCTGCTCCTGGAGCTACACCAACAGTGCTGCAAAGAAAAAAAAGAACATTTGTGACTGCTAGCAACGTGCTCAGACCCCATTAGAAAGAAACTGTCTACAATTGTAATGTATTCTATTGCCTTAAGCAAAAAACACTCTTCTCCTGTAAAAAAATTCTGGACACATTTCCACCTGTGTTTATCTCCAAATAAGAACTCAGTAGGGAGCATTTCTCCTCTGTTTTTCCATGACAAAAACTAATTTAACCACTAAAATCCCCAGTGTGAAAGTTTAGGATTTGCTGCAGGTAAATATATGGAAAATAAGTCACATAAGTGAGTAAGGTAGTTTGTCAATGCAGAGGTTCACTCATGTTCACTGCTTTCCTGAGAACACCTATTATTAATGTAATATATACTATTGAACTGCAAATGCAGTGGGTATAGAAAAGAATCACCCCCCCCCTTAAAATAATCACATGTTGTTTCTTTGCAGCCTGAAATGAAGATAGACACCGTTTTTGTTTTATCCAGCTGTATTTACTCGGTACAACTTATAACAAAAGTGATCACCAATCTAGTGATCACCAATGTCTTTGGTTTGATTTTAAAACAAGAACTGAAAAAACATATATAAAAACAAAAGTTTTAGGTTTCAAAAGGACAAATTTTGCTGAAATGGAGAAATTTCCTTAAAATGAATTGAAAGGTTGAAGTAAAATGACGGGAATGGGCACTATTAAAGTCTAACTTCCCGGAGGCAACTAGATTATATCTTAGGCAGGTTATTAAGAATAAATGGCGAATCTGATTTCTCATTCACTGTGTTGAAGTAAGGCCTGTGTTAACACACACTTTACTGCTGCACACATAAACCACCTTACATGCATGAGTGTGTTGCAGTGCTATTCATTTTCAATGGCACCCAATGCACCAGAAATTGCACCTGCATTGTAGCATGCTTGAACACAGAATTGTGCACTACCATGCATTGCATTATGCTGTGTTACTAAAGTGGTGCTGCTCCAGTTTTTTGTCTGTTATTGTGCATTGGCAGGCCATGCAAATGCAACATATCACATGTTAATGTGCATGCATTAAACACACTGCAAGGGGTCACCATGGTGTGAATGAAGCCTCAATTTTTCTATGCTTTTGAACTCAGTATCATACAGTATATAAATGAGGTATAATGCAAACACTTTTTACTGGCTGCCAGTACCAAGCAGAGAAAAAAAATCCAGAGTGCTTCTAAAGGCAGGACTTTTTTTTACCTTAATGCATTCCTTGCATTAAAGTAAAAAAAAGTTCCAGTATTTGTATTGCCCCCTCACCTTACTAAATAATTGAGTCCTATCTCAATCTAGTGCTGTGTCCAAATGCAACAGTGCTGCTCTCTCTTACTCTTTTCTCAGGACTCAGTAAAAGCAGTGGGAGCCATTGGCTACTATTGCTGTCAAACAAATCCTGTGAGGAGGGAGCGGGAGGACCTGCACTGTCTGTGTCTACAGACGCAAAAATCCTGGCTCAGGAGCAAGCCCACAGGTGTGTCCCCATAGGACAGGTATGCACCCATAGGAAGTGGCTTTCTATGGTGACACACTGAGAAGAGGAGGAGCCTAAATCACTGGTGGGGTACCCCAGAAGTAGAAGTTCACTCTGTGTGATACCCTTGAGCAGAGCAGATAAGTATAACATGTTTGTTATTTTAGAAAAACAAAATTAAGCTTTACAATCACTTTAAATTGCTTTTATAAAGTTACTTTCCACCATATTTAGTCCTGTTTTTTAAAGCTCAGAAACAGCATCTACAACTGCAGTTAACCTCATACTCCTCCTCACTGGCACTCTCAGAGCTTGCCTCCAGTACTGGCTGCTGTGACTGTGCCTATGATTTACTCTCATAGACACAATCATTATTATTATTATTATACAGGATTTATATATCGCCAACAGTTTGCACAGCGCTTTACAATATAAAGAGAGACATTACAGCCACAGAACAATTCAATACAAGTGGGTTAGAGGCGCCCTGCTCCTGTGAGCTTACAATCTAAGGGGGGAGGGCTCGTGAAACAAAAGGTAGGGACTGTGAGGGATGAACTGATGAGGGGAGTAGAAGATTCCATTGTTAGCTGGAGGCAGGATAGGCCTCCCTGAAGAGATGAGGTTTCAGGTATTACCTAAAAGTGGACAGAGTAGGAGATAGGTGGACAGATTGGGAGAGAGAGTTACAGAGGATGGGAGAGGCTCTGGAGAAGACGAGCATGGGAGGAGGAGACAAGGGAGATTGAGAGCAGAAGGTCTTGGGAGGAGCGAAGAGGACGGTTTGGGCAATATTTGGAGATAAGATTGGTGATGTAGCTCGGGGCAGAATTGTAAATGGCTTGATATATCATGGTTAGGGTTTTGAATTTTATTCTTTGGAAAATGGGAAGCCAGTGGAGGGATTGGCAGAGAGGAGTAGCGGACACTGAGCGGTTGGTAAGGTGGATGAGTCTGGCAGCATCATTCATGATAGACTGAAGAGGGGATAGCTTGCTGAGAGGTAGGCCAATTAGGAGGGAGTTACAATAGTCAAGGCGAGCAATAACAATCATGCTGGTTGAGACTCTCTACCTCCCATATCCCAGCCAGCCAAGATGCTCTGCCTCATCTCCACTGGTTCCTGGGATAGAGTCAAATGTAGTGGCAGAGGAAGGGGGTGCAGCTACAAAGGTAAGCATGGCATGACTGGCTGAAGCAATGAAAGGAGGAGCATATGAGCACAAAGATCTCTTCTAATGATGGCTTGGGACAAAAGGTTGACAACCCTGATAGGAAGATGCAGCCAGCTGGGCCACAGCCTGGTGGTTTACCAGCATTGCTCTAAACAACTGTTGCGATAAGAGACCAATCACGCAGGGGGTACTTATGTTTTAAAGTGGTTTTCAAGTCATGACAACCACTTTAAACTACAGGTAAACCTACAATAAGGCTTATCTGTAGGTCCAGGAAATATCTCCTAAACCTGTACGGCACATGCGCACTGAAGAATCGGCACCTGGGGTAGTCTTCTTTATTCGTGCCGTAAATGACGGCGCATGTGCGGGATTGACGTCAGCACGGCTCCGCCAATCACAGCGCTGGGGCCCGCGCTGTGATTGGATGGAGCCACAGACCCGGAAGAGTGATGTCGCCGGTCACAGTGGTGTGCCGAGAGCGTTGCATACTAGTTCATTATGCTTTTGCTTTGCAGGTTTTTTTTGTGGGTGTGTGTTGCGGCTTTACAACCACTTTAATATGTTTTCTGACTCATTGGATCTAATTTACTAATAGATATGTGTATATGATCACACATGATAATTTACAGTTCATTCTGTGCATAAATGTACATGCTCAGGCTACAGTATATATTAACATGGCATTTATAAACCAGTGTGGTTTGCTATAGAATGAATGCTCCAGGATACCAGCTAAGCCATGATGTACAGTTAGTAAAATGTAATTTTCTGTACTGTATTTAGGTCTTTCTACACTGCTGGCATTTTTAAAATATGGTATGGAAATAAAAATGCATTATTATTATTAACTATAGGTTCACACGTTTCTGATGTGGTGCATTGGTACATACTTTGTGTGTTTACATGCGTTGCATTAAGGCATTCAATCGAAAGGCCAGCAACACATTGCAATGTCCCTAAAAATATATATCCACCATTTTTGGCCAGAATGCACAATAGTGCAGTACCATGTGCATAGCTCCCAACTGTCCCTGATTTTGAGGGACTGTCCCTGACTTGGAAAAAAGTCCTTCTGTCCCTCTTTCCTCCACAATTGTCCCTCATTTTGTTCTGATCTTTAGGCTTGGTTCACATTGGTATGATGTCAGACATCGCATGTGATTCGCACCGCACTGCTGTGCACATCACATGCGATGTCTGTGCGATGCATACTCAGCCATACAGATTGCATCGTATAGCATGGCATTCAGACCAAACTCATGCAGGACCCTTTTTTGGTCCGCACCAGCATCGGATCGCATGGGCGTTCACACTCATGCAATCTGATTCCTGTTCGCACTGCGATCTGTGAACCGATCTGGGGTGTCATTAACTTTGTATTGACACTCCCAGCGGTTCGCATAGAGCAGTGTGAACTGACTGCGAGTCAGATTAGATGCGTGAACCCGCAGTGGATTCACAGGGATCCCGCGTCGCACCAATGTTAACCAAGCCTAATAGCTATACATTAAATGCACTATCATTCAAAAAGTGTTGCTGCGGAGCTGCACATACAGACGTACATCAGTGTATCATCAACTAGATAGTTAGGTACAGAAACTAAGATCACTATGGGGGAGATTTACTAAAATTGGTATACTCAGAATCTGGTGCAGCTGTGCATGGTAGCCAATCGGCTTCTAACCTCAGCTTGTTCAATTAAGCTTTGGCAATAAAACCTGGAAGCTGATTGGTTTCTATGCAGATGTGAGACTGATTTTGCACTCTCCAGCTTTAGGAAATAAACCCCTATATGCGCAAACATATGAACATGCATGCGGACCAGTAATATACACATTATGCAGTGCTGTAAAGCATAAAGTGGGTCCTGCAGTTACTGAGTACATATGGCTATCACCATGAAAAAAAGATCATTTAAAATGATACAAAGAAACAACATTTTAAAAACATTAACACATTTATTTGATTCTGTTTATGGGTTTATCTATACAAAAACTAAAAGGTGTATATAGTACATTCCCTTTAAGTAGAAACTGCAGTTCTATAAAACTACCAGCAGATGACACCATAGCACAAAACAAGATTTTACTTTGATGTTCTCAGTTCTAAATAATCACTACACCTAGGGGCTTACCTTATGGTGTCTTTAGTTGAAAACCAATACAAAGACAGCATGTTTGCACCTGTAAGACTTATGTTTTAAAATATCAATTTATCAATTTAATAGAAACATTTCAAGATACAATTGAATGATTAAGTATTAAAGCAGGCTACGATACTATACAGATGACTCAGTACGTTTATGTTAAGTTTACATGCCTGAAACTCATCTGTCAGTAATAGTTTGAGTATCTGTTGCATACATGGCAATATATATAAAAATCAGTGAATGGGACATTCACTAGACATTTGACAGGTGGGTAATCATTCCCTGTCATTTTAAAACACATGCACCAAGGAGATTCACCTGCTGCGAATATTTTGTGAATCTTGAACTCACTGCTGTATAAATATGCTGTAACAATGTATTGCAGAATGAGACAGCATAGAAACTACTTTTCTGACTGCTACTGCTTAAAAACCTGGTGGGACTGCTGAGCAACCACCCCTGGAAAAATCAAAGTTTTTTTAGCATTAATTAAATCGGTGACATGTTTTTTGAAGATACAATATAAAGCTGTATACATCATTTACTGTATATATTTGTTTTTCTCAGTGAAAAATAATATTTCTTTTTCTCAGTGAAAAATAATATATATATTTGTTTTTTTCTCAGTGAAAAATAATATACAAACATCTTGGAGAACTAACCACAGATCCCTGATGGTATGACATGATGGAAAAGTAACTACCTGTATTTAAAATACAAAAAAAAATTAGGTACTGCGCTTAGGATACTCTATGGTACTCGGGTATATCCAAAACTGGGCTTGCTGCCTCCCAATAGATTACTCCCACAAGCGGAATATAAAAGTGGTGAATGAGTTATACTGGGTCTGGCGCTGCCTGGTCAATTGCACTCTGCAAGTAATGACTGGAGGAGTATTACTAATGAATGCCTATAGAGGTTGTAATAAATTCCATAGATCAAGTATAAAAATTATTATAAAAAAAATATATATATTTATAGAAATTAATATGCTGAAATTTAATGTAGATAGTGTGTACAAGGAGTATGCGGATGCCCCTTATTGGTAAAAAGGGATACCTTACTCCTGAAGTGTGAAGGAAGTTGTGTGTGTTCGTGACTGATGCAGTATCACGGTGATCTATTGTATAGATCCAATGGATATTCCGGAGTGATATCGTGAAAAAAGTGCAATACCAAACAAGGTAAGAAAAGTGCAATGTGGTTGTATACTTGCACATTGCACTTTTCTTACCTTGTTTGGTATTGCACTTTTTTCACCATATTACTCCGGAATATCCTTTACACTTCAGGAGTAAGGTATCCCTTTTTACCAATAGGGGGCATCCGCATACTCCTTGTACACGCTGTATACATTAAATTTCAGCATATTAATTTCTATAAATATATATATATTTTATAATAATTTTTATATTTGATCTATGGAATTTATTACAACCTCTAAAGGCATTCATTAGTAATACTCTTCCAGTCATTACTTGCAAAGTGCAATTGACCAGGCAGCGCCAGACCCAGTATAACTCATTCATAACTAACTATTTCTCAGCATTGAGGACACCATTTATGAAGACCACTTCTGTGCAGTCTTCCCTGGACAGTAGATGGGTGTACCTGAGTCCCACTGGTTTCTGTGTTGATGGAACTGCTGGACATCTTTCAGTGTCAAAGGGAAGTAAGCATGATGTGTCTTTCATCTGCTACATTAAGTTTCCTTGGCAGACCACTGTGTCTAAGGTCCTCAACGTTGCCTGTTTCTTTGTGCTTTGAGCTTGAACAGCACATCTTGAAATTCCATTCTACTTTGAAATATTTCCCTGGGAGAGACCTTACTGATACAGTATAATTGTCTTGTGTCTTGTTGCTGTGCTCAGTCTTGCCATTGTGTATGACCTGTGCCATGAAATTGTCTTCTACAACCTCAGCTTACTAGCAGAGTTTGCCTGTTTCTCACCCAGTTTTAAGCCTCCTACACAGTTGTTTCAGTTTCAGTTAATTACTATTCTTTTCAACTTATATAAGCAGCTGCTGATCATTAGTACCTGCTTGGTATCCTAAAAAATCCCTGACTTTGTGCAAGTGTAGAAAATGTGAAGTGTAAGAATTGATGCTGGTTTGCAGCCAAGGGGTAGTCACACCAAATATTGATTTGATTTAGATTTTTCTTCTGTTTGTTCACTTTGCATTTTATAGATTGATAAAAATGAGCAAGTAAAATTTATGTTTTTTGAAAGCATTTATACTTTACATCATTTGTTCACACCTGCCTAAAACTTTTGAACAACACTGTATGCCATGAAAATCCTAATGTATATATATATATCTATATATAGATATCTATCTATATATATATATATATATATATATATATACAGTATATATAGTCCCAAGGGTAGCCACCTTACTCTACATGTGAGGTTAGTGCTCAGCCACAAAGAAATCTATACAAATCAAAAACAGGTATAGAGGCACTCACGGGTCATTCCTCAGATATAAATCAAAACAACGTTATTTATGCCAACATTTCGATTAAGCTTGATCAATCTCTTTCTCAAAACACAAAATAACAGAAGTAGTGTTGAGCGAACCCGGACTGTAACGTTCGGGTCCGTACCGAACTTTAGGGTGTCCGTGGCACGGACCCGGACCCGGACATTTCAAAAATCGTTCGGGTTCGGTCCGGGGTTCTGCTATTTTACTCCACGTGTTGAGAAGCTGCAGGGCAGCCAATCAACAAGTGTTTCACTGGTTTGCCCTTAGAAGCCATCACAGCCATGCCTACTAATGGCATGGCTGTGATTGGCCGGTGCATCATGTGACCCAGCCTCTTTATAAGCTGGAGTCACAGTGCTGCAGTCACATGCTCCTTGGGTTAGTATAGGGAAAGGTAGCTGACGGCGTGAGGGACAGATTTTAGCCATTTTAAGACCTGATCCTGCATCCTGAGATAGATTACTTTACTACTGCTGTCTGTGCTGTTGCTCTGAGGACAGATAGCAGAAATTAGAGATTTCACATACCGCTGCTTTGAGTTGCAGATCAAGCTCTGCATAGAACAACGATCGCTACGATCG
>BLSH010201111.1:1097012-1112583 GCA_018402905.1 Glandirana rugosa
TATTTGGGTTTCAGGGTGTGTGTTGTGTTGTTGTGGGGGATGACTACCGTAGTTGTCCCTTTCCCATTATTTTTGTGTATGTAAAATCTCCAGTTCCTTTCTAGTGTTTTCTTTATTTAGTGTAATCAGATAGTAAAAGTTATCTGATAACACTAAGTAAGGTAAACTTTAGAAAGGAACTGGAGATGGGACATACAGAAAAATCGGAAAGTGACAACTACGGTAGTCATCCCCCACAACAAACAATAAGACAATGAAGACAAATCTCAACTCGCTTGTGGACCTTCAAGCCCAAGACGACCAGGCAGGCTTGGAGCCCTGGTCCGTGCGATCGTTCGGGTTCCGTCCGGACCCGGACCCGGACTTTGTCCCGAGGTTCGGACGGACCAGCAGAACCCGAACTTCCAGGTGTTCGCTCAACTCTAAACAGAAGTAACAGAATAACAAACAACACCCCCTACTGATGGCATCAACAGTGAAAGGCTAAAAAGACATACAGGGTAGAGGTCAAGGAAAGATTTCAAATGGAATGAATCACAATAGTCTATTGAAAATGATAGACTAATGTGATTTATTTCTTTTGTGATCTTTCCTTGACCTCTAAAATGTATGTGTTTTTATTACCCTTTCCCTGTTGATGCCATCAGTAGGGGGTGTTGTTGTGTTGTGTGTGGGACTTTGGGTTTATTAGTCTGTTCACTTCCATGTTTTCGTTTTTGAGAAAGATGCACTAAGCTTCATTCAAACGTTGACATAAAAGCGCTGTTGTCCTAAAATATTTAAATGTAAGAGGGACTATGATATGGCAGGTGTTGTCGCCAAACTGTACAAATCCCCTCCCCATGTCTGCTTGAATTGGACAGTACCCACCTGTGGTTGGATTACCTTCTGCCATATTGTTTCATACTCTTGGCCATAGGCCGGCTCATGACACCCTTGCCCGGAGGCCTTAATATTTGAGAATAAAGGAATGTCTAAACATAAAATGCATTTTCCTCACTTTATTTTTATTGTAACTTCACAAAGATTTCTGGGATATCTGACATCACATTTGACACACATAGAAGTAGACATTCTTACATTCGCAAATGTAACTTCGTTCTGTAAGATTATACTGTAAGCTGTTTTAATACTTCTAATAAAACTCTTTTTGGAAAAAACATTAGACATTCTGTAGCTGTCATTTCTGCACAGAACGCAAGCACATATCTTTCATGACATCTTCCTTCTACACCTCCATCCCTCTCCTTGGGAACACCACGGAGTTGGGACCACCTTCCCATGTATACTAAGTCCACAGCTTTAGCTTCCATCACCACGTCACAAGACCTGCAGCTAAGAGTATGGGGGATCAAGGTGCCCAATTTAGTATACCAGTCTCTCTCTCTCTGTCCCTTCTATAGATCTGCCCAATCAAGCATGCGCTCAGATGGCACATACTTTTCCATGCTTCCACCACTACTACAATTGCTGTTCCCCATTGACTGGGACTTTGGCTCTCTGATGGGAACTTTAGAGTAACACTGCAGGAGACTACATTTTAGCAGCTCTAGGGTATCTGACTTCCATGCCCCATGTACCTTGGGCTCCATCCATTACTGGTATTTATGTGGGCACTAACCCCTCCCGATTCAGCATGAGAGGAGGGATTTCTCTAAAAGGGGAGTTAACACCTAATTACAACTTTCCCTTTACAATACTATCTGGAAACAGAGCCATCTAGTGGCAGACAAGCTAACTGCACATATATATATATATATATATATATATATATATACAGTATCTCACAAAAGTGTGTACACTCCTCATATCTTTGTAAATATTTTATTATATATTTTCATATGACAACATTGAAGAAATGAAACTTTGCTACAATGTAAAGTAGTGAGTGTACAGCTTGTATAACAGTGTAAATTTGCTGTCCCCTCAAAATAACTCAACACACAGCCATTAATGTCTAAATCGCTGGCAACAAAAGTGAGTACACTCCTAAGTGAAAATGTCCAAATCAGGCCCAAAGTGTCAATATTTTGTGTGGCCACCATTATTTTCTAGCATTGCATTAACCCTCTTGGGCATGGAGTTCACCAGAGCTTCACAGGTTGCCACTGGAGTCCTCTTCCACTCCTCCATGACGACATCACGGACGTGGTGCATGTTAGAAACCTTGCGCTCCTCCACCTTCTATTTGAGGATGCCCCACAGATGCTCAATAAGGTTTCGGTCTGGAGACATGCTTGGCCAGTCCACCACCTTTACCCTCAGCTTCTTTAGCAAGGCAGTGGTCATCTTGGAGGTGTCTTTGAGGTCGTTATCATATTGGAATACTGCCCTGTGGCCCAGTCTCCGAAGGGAGGGGATCATGCTCTGCTTCCGTATGTCACAGTACATGTTGGCATTCATGGTTCCCTCAATGAACTGTAGCTCCAGAGTGCTGACAACACTTATGCAGTCCCTGACCATGACACTCCCACCACCACGCTTGACTGTAGGCAAGATACACTTGTCTTAGTATGCCTCACCTGGTTACCACCATACATACTTGACACCATCTGAACCAAATAAGTTTATCTTGGTCTCATCCGACCACAGGACTTGGTTCCAGTAATCCGTGCCCTTAGTTTGCTTGTCTTCAGCAAACTGCAGGCTTTCTTGTGCATCATCTTTAGAAGAGGCTTCCTTCTGGGACGACAGACATGCAGACCAATTTAATGCAGTGTGCGGTGTATGGTCTGAGCACTGGCAGGCTGACCCCCCACACCTTCAACATCTGCAGCAAGGCTGGCAGCACTCATACGTCTATTTCCCAAAGACAACCTCTGGATATGACGGTGAGCATGTGCACTCAACTTCTTTGGTCGATCGTGGCGATGCCTGTTCGGAGTAGAACCTGTCCTGTTAAACCGCTGTATTGTCTTGGCCACCATGCTGCAGCTCAGTTTCAGGGTCTTGGCAATCTTCTTATAGCCTAGGCCATCTTTATGTAGAGCAACAATTCTATTTTTCAGATCCCCAGAGAGTTCTTTGCCATGAGGTGCCATGTTGAACTTCCAGGTACCAGTATGAGAGAGATAACACAAAATTTAACGATGATGCACAAGAAAGCCCGCAAACAGATTGCTGAAGACAAGCAGATTAAGGACATGGATTACTGGAACCATGTCCTGTGGTCTGATGAGACCAAGATAAATTTATTTGGTTCAGATGGTGTCAAGCATGTGTGGCAGCAACCAGGTGAGGAGTACAAAGACAAGTGTGTCTTGACTACAGTCAAACATGGTGGTGGGAGTGTATTGGTCATGAGTGCTGCCGGCACTGGGGAGCTATAGTTCATTGAGGGAACCATGAATGCCAACATGTACTGTGACATATTGAAGCAAAGCATGATCCCCTCCCTTCGGAGACTGGGCCGCAGGGCAGTATTCCAACATGATAACAACCCCAAACACACCTCCAAGACAACCACTGCCTTGTTAAAGAAGCTGAGGGTAAAGGTGATGGACTGGCCAAGCATGTCTCCCGACCTAAAACCTATTGAGCATCTGTGGGGCATCCTCAAATAGAAGGTGGAGGAGCATAAGGTCAGCAACGTGATATCGTCATGAGGGGGAGGAAGAGGACTCCAGTGGCAACCTGTGAAGCTCTGGTGATCTCCATGCCCAAGAGGGTTAAGGCAGTGCTGGAAAATTATGGTTGCCACACAAAATATTGACACTTTAGGCCCGATTTGGACATTTTCACTTAGGGGTGTACTCACTTTTGCTGCCAGCGGTTTAGACATTAATGTCTGTGTGCTGAGTTATTTTGAGGGGACAGCAAATTTACACTGTTATATAAGCTATAAACTCACTACTTTACACTGTAGCAAAGTGTAATATATATATATATATATATATATATATATACTATGTTGTCAAACGTATGGTGTCAGGGACATGCTGGCTATAGTGCAGCGGATGTGCAAAGGCAGAGGCAGTTGCGCATACATGGGCACCATTCCACAAATACCATTCCTGGCAGTCTTGTCCACGCAATTAGGCAAAAGCCTATGCACATGCGCGCACATGTGTGCCCCATTAACATTGGTGCCAAAATTACATATATAAGGATGGCAGCTGCACTAGGGTCTTGCTGTCTGATCTGCAGCTTTCCCCTGTATCCTGTTCCTGTGCCTATCCTTGATCTGATTTTGATCAGGCTTCCTGGCCATCCTGCTTCTCTCCAATCCTGACCCAGGCTTGCCTTGACCTTCATTCACCTGCATCTGCTTGATTCTCTGTTGCCATTTCTACCTGAACTTTGATCATTCTTTGCTTGATGTCTCTGATGTATCTGATCTTCCACATATAACCTGGCTTGTCTGACTCTGCACCAGTCTCCTCAGCTTCCTACAGCCTCTACGTACCTGCATCCGCAGTACACTGGCACCTGCAACATACCTGCATCCGCAGCACACCTGCATCCACAACATGTCTGCATCCGAAGCCAACCAGCAGCTTCTACTACTGCTGACATCTGCTTTTCCTGTTTACCTGCTAATGGAGAACAATGCAGGCACTCCGACCTCACCATGCTCTCGTGGCTGCTGTTGCAACCTCAGTGGTCCTTGAACCGGGGCTGCACGAGAGGCCTTCCTCTACTCGTCAGGCTCTGCCCAAAGGTACGTGATAGTATCAAACAGCTATGAAGGATATTTGTAGAATTGTGCCCACGCATGCGCAATTATCTCTGCCTTTGTAAATCAGCTGCGCTATGGCCAGAATGTCCCTGACAAATGTAATCCCAGTCTAATCTGTAGGGTTCAATATTCAGTTGGCCCACCCTTTGCAGTTATAACAGCTTAAACTGTTCTGGGAAGGCCGTCCACAAGGTTTAGGAGTGTGTCTATGGGAATGTTTGACCATTTTTCCAGAAGTGCATTTGTGAGGTCAGGCACCGAAGTTGGATGAGAAGACCTGGCTTACAGTCTCCGCTTTAATTCATCCCAAAGGTGTTCTATCGGGTTGTGGTCAGGCCAATCAAGTTCCTCCACCACAAACTCGCTCATCCATGTCTTTATGGACCTTGTTTTTGCACTGGTCCCAATCATTTGGTGGAGGGGGGATTATGATGTGTGATTGCTTTTCAGGGATTGGGCTTGGCCCCTGAGTTCCAGTGAAGGGAAGTCTTAAGGTGTCAGCATACCTGCAAAGTATATTCCCATGGGCAATACGTTTAAAAGGTTAAAAATTAAACCTATGTGTTTCACGGATAAAGTTAAAAAAGCTATAAATAATAAGAAAAGAGCTATTAAAAAATATAAAAATGAAGATACACTATTATTGTTTCAATTTTACAAAGAATATAACAGAATATGTAAAAAGGAAATCAAGGATGCAAAAATCCAAAACGAACAACAGATTGCAAAATCTAGTAGGACAAACCCCAACAAAAATCTTCAAATATCTTAATAGTAAAAAGGTCAGGTCTGAACATGTAGGCCCTTTATAAAATAATCTAGAGTGGGGGACTGGAGACAAAGAGAATGCAAATGTATTAAATCGTTTATTCAGCTCTGTGTATACAAAGGAGCATGGGGGAGCTTATGTCCATAATGGGGTTGGTAGTGACACAGCTCCAAATGATCCACAATGGCTCAAAAGTGATATGGTCCAGAAATATTTAAACAGAATAAAGGTGGATAAAACACCTGGACCAGATGACATCCACCCACGGATCCTAAAAGTATTGAGTTCTGTCATTTCAAAGCCATTATATCAAATTTTTAGGGACTCGTTAATGACTGGAATAGTACCACTGGATTGGTGTAGAGCCAATGTGGTGCCTATATTTAAAAAGGGATCAAAGTCTTTACCAAGTAACTCTAACCTGTTAACTTAACTTCTATAGTTGGAAAGATACTGGAGAGTTTAATAAAAGATCACATGGATGAGTTCTTGCTGGAATTTTTTTTTTAAGCAACAGACATCATGGATTTATGAAAGACAGAAGTTGTCAAACAAATCTGATTACTTTTTATGAGGGGGTAAGTAAAACTTTGGACAGAGGGGTGGCTGTGGATGGGATATACTTGGATTTTGCAAAATTGTTTGACACAGTTCCTCACACGTGGCTAATGTATAAGGTAAAGTCTATAGGTTTGGAAAGATCGGTTTGTAAATGGATAGAAAACTGGCGAAAAGACCGAATTCAGAGAGTAGCGGATAATGATTCTTACTCTGAATGGTCTAAGGTTATCAGTGGTGTACCCCAAGGTTCAGTTTTGGGGCCCTTACTTTTTAATATATTTATAAATGATATAGGGTCTGGGATTAAAAGTACCATTTCAGTGTTTGCAGAAAGGTTTCTTCACAGTAAGAGCTGTGAAAATGTGGAATAGACTCCCTCTAGAGGTGGTTCTAGCCAGCTCAGTAGATTGCTTTAAGAAAGGGCTGGACTCTCTATTAAATGTACTTAATATAACTGGGCACTAACATTTATAGGTAACGATGATCCAGGGAATATTCGATTGCCTCTCAGGGGGATCAGAAAGGAATTTTTTCCCCTGCTGTAGCAAGGGGGATTGGATCATGCTTGCTGGTGTTGTTTGCCTTCCTCTTCCCCTTTTTTTATTGGTTGGACTAGATGGACTTGCATCTTTTTTCAACCTGACTAACTATGTAACTACATAAGTCTGCCTATCTGCAGTTTTCTCTTCTCTACATCTGTTCAAAGTGCTGAATTTACAAAGCTTGTGTGAGAGTTCAGAAAAAAGGGGAAGGAGTGTCAGACCCTGCTAAACTTTATTCTGTTTGTGTCCACCATTAGTTCATGATGACAATCCAACAAGGGGCAAAAATAATGCTTAGCATAAATCATAGTGTGTCAAAGCCACTGAGAGGGAAATAGATGAAGCTGGGATTGTAGGGATATACTTAATACACCTAAATTGGAGAGAGAGAGATTTAATTGAATTTGTATTTCTATAGCTGTTTTCTTCCTTGGGAGTCAAAGCACTTAGAAGGTGAGGTAACCACCTTGGGCACACTAAACTGACCTAACAGCATGTTTTTGGAGTGTGGAAGTGTAGAAGTAACCTGCATTACCTGGAGGAAACCCAAACAAACACAGGTAGAACATGCAAATTTCATGCATAGAAATATTCTGATGAGGATTTAAACTTAGACCCTTAGTGCGGCAAGGTAGCTAACCACTAAACCACTATGCTACCCAATCTTTTATAGCTTTGTGGATTATTAAGCTCTATCCAAATTCAGAAAAAAAAGAAATAATCTATTTTGTTTGGACTTATCATTTTAAAAAGCTGCTCTTTTAGTGTGATATTTGTTTGATAAGCCTTTCATTATGCTGCCATAGGGTAAACTGTGCCATATTAGTTTATAGTATACACAGGTGATTATCGTTCTCTCTATATCTCTTCAAAGAGTTCTGATAATTAATTTACATTGTTTATTCTTAATATAGTTCATGTAAAATTAATGAGCTAGACTTAGGCTGCAAATAAAGAATAATTGTTTGTTTCTTTTCATAATATTTTAGCATATGTAAATAAAACTTCAGTATTTCCCTATAGTCAATAATAAAATGCTTAGCAAAACTACCTTTTTTAATCACAGTGCAAGCAGTGTGATATGAAAATGTAATTAGATAAAGGTTACAGTTACTGCATTGCTAATATTGAAGAAAAACTTTTCCTAGCTATATTAGTATTTGAAATGATTGAATTATTAATCATGAACTTCGCGTTGAAGACATACTGCAAATTAGTCATACTTTGTTCACTGAGTTCTGTGTGTAGCATAACAAATTGTGAGTGCATTTTATGGAAACTAGCAGGATGATAAAGCATATTTGTTTTCCAGTTTTTTTTTTATTCAACTTCTTTTTTTTAGCTAAAACATAATCTGAAAGATGGAAGAAATCCCTTCATCTTGTGCAAATGAATACTGTGACTTTCTTATACAGGTTATAAATTGATGTTATTGTGGCAAAACTGTCAAAGTTGAATAGAACCATAACAAATATTTTTATATTAGGTTAATGTCTTTAATTAAAACAAAACAAATGGATCCTGCATGGTATAGGAAGGCATAAACCACTGGTGAAATAAACCTTGGAAAGGCATTATAATTACTGGTCTGTCTGCAGAAATAGTTTTAGGGATTTTAATGTAGTTAACATAAGAGGCAACATATCCCACATTAGATTTATAAATAGGTGAAATTACTGGAAATTGCAACTTTAGTGCTTGGGAGTGGCACAACATAATTGGCTTGGGGCTCACATAAATTAAATCTGGCCCTGGAAGTATATAAATTACAAGCAGAAATGCATGTAGAGTGCCTCTTTAACAATTTAGTTTGCAAGAGTGTTATATGTTAAATGTGCTAAATGAGGAACTTTTAAGTGAAGAAATGTACCGGACCAATGTCTCCCCTGTTAGAAAGAGGAAACCACTTTATATTTTATAAACTCTTCTTACTAAAATGATAGTTTTCACCTAGCTACTAATATGTAAAGGATTCTAATAATGTGTACCTTTATGATTGTTTACATGAATAGAGGAGGTTTTCTCCGTATGGTAAAGGAAATATGTCATCCAACATGCACCTATCATAATATGCATATGCATTATATTTGTATCTGATTGGTGGGCAGAGATGTTGCCACCCACATGACTTTTGTACACTTAACATGATGTGACCCATTGGAGTAAATGAGTCTCTGCCTTTTATGATCCAGTGTGTGTGTGTGTGTCTAAATTGCAGGCCCTGTGTTACAAAAGTGAGTACACCCCTCACATTTTTGAAAATATTTTATTATATCTATTCACGTGACAACACGGAAGAAATGACACTTTGCTTCAATGTAAAGTAGTGAGTGTACAGCTTGTATAACTGTGTAAATGTGCTGTTCCCTCAAAATAACTCAACATCATTAATGTCTAAACCGCTGGCAACAAAAGTGAGTACACCCCTAAGTGAAAATGTCCAAAATGGGCCCAAAGTGTCAATATTTTGTGTGGCCACCATTATTTTCCAGCACTGCCTTAACCCTCTTAGGCATGGAATTCACCAGAGCTTCACAGGTTGCCACTGGAGTCCTCTTCCACTCCTCCATGACGACACCACAGAGCTGGTGGATGTTAGAGACCTTGCGCTCCTCCACCTTCCATTTGAGGATGCCCCACAGATGCTCAATAGGGTTTAGGTCTGGAGACATGTTTGGACGGTCCATCACCTTTACCCCCAGCTTCTTTAACAAAGCAGTGGTCATCTTGGAGGTGTGTTTGGGGTCATTATTATGTTTGAATACTGCTCCGCGGCCCAGTCTCCGAAGGGAGGGGATCATTCTCTGCTTCAGTATGTCACAGTGCATGTTGGCATTCATGATTCCCTCAATGAACTGAAGCTCCCCAGTACTGGCAGTACTCATGCAGCCCAGACCATGACACTTCCACCATGCTTGACTGTAGGCAAGACACACTTGTCTTTGTACTCCTCACCTGCTTGCCGCCGCACACGCTTGACACCATCTGAACCAAATAAGTTTATCTTGGTCTCATCAGACCACGGGATATGGTTCCAGTAATCCATGTCCTAAGTCTGCTTTTCTGTTTGGGGGCTTTCTTGTGCATCATCTTTAGAAGAGGCGTCCTTCTGGGACAACCCCCCTGCAGACCAATTTGATGCAGTGTACGGTATATGGTCTGAGCACTGACAGGCTTACCTTCCACCCCTTCAACCTCTGCAGCAATGCTGGCAGCACTCATATGCCTCTTTCCCAAAGACCACCTCTGGATATGATGCTGAGTATGTGCACTCAACTTCTTTGGTCGACCACAGCAAGGTCTGTTCTAGTGGAACCTGTCCTGTTAAACCGCTGTATTGTCTTGGCCACCATGCTGTAGCTCAGTTTCAGGGTCTTGGCAATGTTCTTATAGCCTAGGCCATCTTTATGTAGAGCAACAATTCTATTTTTCAGATCCACAGAGAGTTCTTTGCCATGAGGTGCCATGTTGAACTTCCAGTGACCAGTATGAGAGAGTGAGAGCAATAACACCAAATTCAACACACCTGCTCCCCATTCACACCTGACACCTTATAACATTAACGTGTCACATGCCTTCGGGGAGGGAAAATGGCTAATTGGGCCCAATTAGGGGTGTACACACTTTTGTTGCCAGCGGTTTAGACATTAATGGCTGTGTGTTGAGTTATTTTGAGGGACAGCAAATTTACACTTCCTCCGTCGCTGCCCATTGTTATGGCAACAAGACATACACTCGAGATCGAGATTTGCATGCTGGTTACCCAGCATGCACCTTATCCAGGAAGAGACTAGAGGAGGGTGTGAGTGGGCTTCACATGCCCACAGCTAAGATGGGATCTTCCAGGTAAGTAAAAATCAGCAATGTAAGTACAAAATAAATAGGAAGACTACCCGGATTTAAAGCTATCAGTTGCTTCATTTGTGTAATGAATACTAACTAGGTGGATGCCAGCAAGAAAAAAAAATTATGTGGGCGGAACTCCACTTTAACCTCTTCAGCCTCCATAGCCGATTGACGGCTACATCGCGGATCTAATTTGCCGGGAGGCCGTCAATAGACATCCTCCCCTTTGGCTCGTGCTGGGCATGCCCTCGCCACGTGAGCGTGCCCGATGTCCGCCGGAGACCCGCGATCTGCTCACAGAGTAAACACGGTGGTTCCCCACTCATTTTTTTTGGAATGGCCAGTGCTTACATTGTTTTAAGTCTTGAGGGGATTTATTGTGAATCAGATTAACATGTGTATACTAAATGGCATTATGGTACTTTTATTTTAAAGGGACTTAAGGTGGTGCATAACTAGGATTTGAGCGATAAATTCTACTTATTTCACATATAAATATCACTTAATAGAACATATATGTTGATTGTTTTTTTTTTTTATACATTTAACTTTAATTATGACTTACAATTCGAGTCCAGTTCCATTCTTCAAAGTGACAACATTACTATGCAATTTCACTGCAGAACAAACAACATTGTCACCCTATTGCAGAAGGTGGCAAAATAACAGATTTACCAGCAGGATCAACAGGTAATAAAACATTATATAGGTCATTTTTTTTTTGGTTTTACTTAAAACAAGTGTTTGAGTACAGAGAGATAGCTGATAGTGAGGTAAGTTCATTAAAGTTCAAAAATTTCTCACAAGAGGTTATTGTCAATAGTGACCAACCATGTTCCTCCTATCATCTTTTAGAAAAATTAAACAGGAATTGTGATTGGTCACTTGGGGCAGCAGCTACATGTTTTGCTCATTCTCTCTTTCCTGTTTTTATTGAATCAAGTCCAAAGAGTGTTACTACACATGTTTCCTACCATAATTTGGCCACAAATGGCTCTTTTTCCATCCATGCTTTCTTTGTCATTCTCCTTTAACTAATGCAAGTTATCCTATTGCCTCTCATTTAAAGTTAAGCTATGGGATTTTGTTACCTTCTAAAGTGAGCCCAGGTATACTGAGATGGCCTTCTTGTATCCTTGGATTTTCTTTAGAGAATCTCAGGACCGCCAAAATCTGGGCACATTAATATACTTTATATACACTATATCACCAAAAGTATTGGAACACCTGCCTTTACACGCACATGAATCTCAATGGCATCCCAGTCTTAGTCGGTAGGGTTCAATATTGAGTTGGACCACCCTTTGCAGCTATAACAGCTTCAACTCTTCTGGGAAGGCTGTCCACAAGGTTTAGGGTTGTGTCTATGGGAATGTTTGACCATTCTTCCAGAAGCACATTTGTGAGGTCAGGCACTGATGTTGGCCGAGAAGGCCTGGCTTGCAGTAACCGCTCCAATTTATCCTAAAGGTGTTCTATCAGGTTGAGGAGAGGACTCTGTGCAGGCCAGTCAAGTTCCTCCACCCCAAACTCACTCATCCATGTCTTTATGGACCTTGCTTTGTGAACTGGTGCACAGTCATGTTGGAACAGGAGGTCCATCCCCAAACTGTTGCCACAAAGTTGGAATCATAAAATTGTACAAAATGTCTTGGTGTGCTGACGCCTTAAGAGTTCCCTTCACTGGAACTAAGGGGCCAAACCCAACCCCTGAAAAACAACCCCACACCAAATTCCCCCTGCATCAAATGATTTGGCCCAGTGCACAAACCAAGGTCCATAAAGACATGGATGAGCGAGCTTGGGGTGGAGGAACTTGACTTGCCTGCACAAAATCCTGATCTCTACTTTACAGAACACATTTGGGATGAAATTGAGTGCAGACTGTGAGCCAGGCCTCCGTATACAACATCAGTACCTAACCTCACAAATGCGTTTCTGGAAGAATCTACAAACATTCCCATAGACACACTCCTAAACCTTATGGAGTGCCTTCCCAGAGGGGTTGAAGCTGTTATAGCTGCAAATTGTGGGCAAACTCAATATTGAGCCCTACGGACTAAGACGGGGATGCCACTAAAGTTCAATAATTTTGGTAATATAATGTGTGTGTGTACAGTATATGTATGTATGTGTATATATATATGTATATTTATAGATATATATCATGGCTTACATAGTTAAGTTTTGGTCTCCCCCTAATATCTCCTATGTGGGAAAGGAGGTAGGTCAGAACTTGATCATGGAGGCTGTGGTCGATATTTAAATTTTGAATTTCAATCTGGGTCTTGAGATTTCCATGGTGTTCCAAAGATAAACTAAGGATGCAAAAGGGCACCTGGAGGTTCTTGGACAGTGCACATAGCTTTTCTTTAAACAATGCATACAGTATCTCACAAAATTGAGTACACATTTTTGTAAATATTTTATTATATCTTTTCATGTGACAACACTGAAGGAATGACACTTTGCTACAATGTAAATTAATGAGTATACAACTTGTATAACAGTGTAAATTTGCTGTGCCCTCAAAATAACTCAACACACAGCCATTAATGTCTAAGCCTCTGGCAACAAAAGTGAGTACACCCCTAACTGAAAATGTCCAAATTGGGCCTAATTAGCCATTTTCCCTCCCCAGTGTCATATGGCTCGTTAGCGTTACAAGGTCTCTGGTGTGAATGGGGAGCAGGTGTGTTAAATTTGGTGTTATCGCTCTCACTCTCTCATACTGGTCACTGAAATTTCAACATGGTACCTGATGGCATAGAACTCTCTGAGGATTTGAAAAAAAGAATTGTTGCTCTACATAAAGATGGCCTAGGCTATAAGAAGATTAAAAATGAGATGAGTATTGCGCTTAGGATAGGTTACTCGGCTGCTGCCTTCCAGTAATGTGCTCCTCAAGGGAGAAAATGAAGCCTAATATATATTTAGTTTATCTGGATTTGGCGCTGCTCAAGTGATTTCATATATAAACAACAAAAAAATTAGAATTGTGCAAATGTGCTAGTATGGAATGTGCTAGTATATAAATAAGTACATGAGTAAAAATGTGCACTATAATTTAACAGTAATATATTATGTGCATAAGGTTGTAAGGTATATAAGATCCGGTCTGGCTTACAGCGGGTAATATCATTAATTAAAAATAGTAGAAAAGTCATATATATATAGTACTGCTCCCAGTATATCTTAAGTGATTGTGCTGTGTATAATTAAAACCAGAGATTGTGATCCTGATAGAACTAATAACAAACGTGCTGAATAAAAAAGGCCACTGACAATATGACACTATTATATAACATATAAGAGGGGAAATGGACTAATGTATGTCAACTTCGGATATTTGCAATATTAATTGTTTTTTTTCCTCGTTAGTCCCTGGATTAATTCATTAAACCCGTTAATAAATAATAAGCAGTTCATTCATAAATAAAGTCCCTCAACAAAAGTGCACTGTGCTTCAAGGTGCTTCATTCAAATCTCGGAGTTCTTCTTAAATCACAACCAACACTTCTTATGGTGTTTTGGGTGCAGATTACACGTGCTCCCCACTAGGACCCCTCCTTACCAGAGAGCACTACCCCTGCAGGGGTAAAGTGCTTATCTTTGGTTCCAGTAGTCTTGGTCTTGAGGGCAATCCGGTTCACCATGTTCAGGAGGAAAGACAAATAAGGAAATCCATAGCGTATAAGAAGATTGTCAAGACCCTGAAACTGAGCTGCAGCACGGTGGCCAAGACCATACAGCAGTTTAACAGGACAGGTACCACTCAGAACAGAAGTTGAGTGCACGTGCTCAACTTCATATCCAGAGTTTGTCTTTGGGAAATAGATGTATGAGTGCTGCCAGCATTGCTGCAGAGGTTGAAGGGGTGGGGGATCAGCCTGTTTAGTGCTCAGACCATACGCCGCACCACACACTGCATCAAATTGGTCTGCATGGCTGTTGTTCCAGAAGGAAGCCTCTTCTAAAGATGATGCAGAAGAAAGCCCACAAACAGTTTGCTGAATACAAGCAGACTAAGGACATGGATAACTGGAACCATGTCCTGTGGTCCAATTAGACCAAGATAAAAGTATTTGGTTCAGATGGTGTCAAGCGTGTGTAGCGGCAACCAGGTGAGGAGTACAAAGACAAGTGTGTCTTGCCTACAGTCAAGCATGGTGGTGGGAGTGTCATTGTCTGGGGCTACATGAGTGCTGCCGGCACTGGGGAGCTTCAGTTCATTGAGAGAACCATGAATGCCAGCATGTACTGTGACATACTGAAGCAGAGCATGATCCCCTCCCTTTGGAAACTGGGCCGCAGTGCAGTATTCTAACATGATAATGACCCCAAACACACCTCCAAGATGACCACTGCCTTGCTAAAGAAGGTGAGGGTAAATGTGATGGACTGGCCAAGCATGTTTCCAGACCTAAACCCTATTGACCATCTGTGGGGCATCTTCAGACAGAAGGTGGAGGAGCGCAAGGTCTCTAACATCCACCAGCTCCATGATGTCATCATGCAGTAGGGGAAGTGGACTCCAGTGGCAACCTGTGAAGCTTTGGTGAACTCCATGCCCAAGAAGGTTAAGGCAGTGCTGGAAAATAATGATGACCACACAAAATATTGACACTTTGGGCCCAGTTTGGACATTTTCAGTTAGGGGTGTACTCACTTTTGTTGCCAGCAGTTTAGACATTAATGGCTGTGTATTGAGTTATTTTGAGGGTACAGCAAATTTACACAGTTATACAAGCTGTACACTCACTACTTTATATTGTAGCAAAGTGTAATTTCTTCAGTGTTGTCACATGAAAAGATGGAATAAAATATTTACAAAAATGTGAGGGGTGTACTCACTTTTGTGAGATACTGTATATTCAGAAATATAGGCAAAAGAAGTTACATGCATTGGTCTAGTAAAAGTAGAGCTTGCCTTTGTTCACTGTAAACTGTAAACCTTCCTATTGTTCCTCTAATGTAATGGGTTGCCTTAAAAATTAAGATCTGCATATGAATTACATTTTTTGTATCTGGCAGTAAAATTCTTAATATGCATGAAGGGATATATCTTTTTTTAACGTAACTTTACTCTTTCATGAGTTATTTACAAGTTTCTGACCACTTATAAAATGTGTTCAATGTGCTGCCCATTGTGTTGGATTGTCAATGCAACCCTCT
>BLSH010201111.1:1180281-1206596 GCA_018402905.1 Glandirana rugosa
AAAACTAACAATAATTCTTAGCCTGACGTACGGTATATAAACCTTCAAAAAAATTCGTGTTTTCCTAAAATTTAAATATCTATAATCGTGATTCGTGAAATGGAAACCACCCGGTACCCAAGTGTTATAAAAACGTGTCTACCAACCAGTACTAATTCCTGAGCACGATTCGCATACATATAAATATAACAAAAAAGGTGTACGTGAGAGTAATAAATTATACCAGGTAACTATCGACCCATATGATAATCTGGGATATCGTTCGCGAAAAGTGTGAATCCTAGGTAGAGGCACCAAAGGTAAAGTGCTTAGTGCTAATATCTATAAATTTAAAATCCTTTTGTGCTTAAAAAAACTTCCAAATATATGGCATGCAGTCCGATTCTTAATAACAATCAAAATATGTGCAATATATATATATATATATATATATATATATATATATATAATCCATACACTGTGAAAATCCTTTGTGCAGAAAACATGATTGATCCAATGTGCTTGTAAAATTGCAATCCAAAAATGAACTTCTCATATATATGAATCCAGGTGATTATAGACAACTTCTATGCATGATCGACCTTCAACTTAAAGTGCCTGTGCCATTCAGTGCGTCACTCCACCATGTGCAAACATAGGCAAGATCCCCACTTACCGGAATTTGTGGACCCTCTTGTCATATGACAAAGAGAAATCACACTGGGCTTGTGGTCTGTCCCCTGACCTAGGGATTCCCCTGTGTCACCGCCCGATATCCAAAAAGCATGCCATGCAGGAATAAGGAGACCCCTCATAGCGTAACTCGTAAACACGGTTCTTTTAATCGCCAATAGATACTGTATACAACAATCGTTTTCCTAATTCTCAAAAGCTCCTGTAGCGCCGCGACTCTGCAGTGTCAGCGTGCGTTATGTTGTTTTTTCCACATGCACTTTAATTATTTAATATGGTCCATTGATAGCCTATAAGTATTATACTGTGGCACATGTGGTCCCTGGGTGTATTCTAATTGTGGGGGTGGGGGGGGTGGGCTGCCAGGGACATGACAGAGATCGCTGTTCCCGATCACTGGAAACAGCAGATCTCAGACATGTCCCCTGTCAGAACAGGGATCTGCCTATGTGTAGAACAATTGCAGGTCACCAGCGGACATCAAGTCTGCGGGACCCGCGGGCACACTCCCGTGGCGTGCAGTGCGTGCGCGCTTGCAATCCCACATGTACGGACTGACGGCTGGTCGGCAAGTGGCTAAAAAAATTTGAATATTGCTGGTGTAGTAATTATATATAATATATTATTTTTTTTATTTGCTTTCTTTTTTTTTTTTTTTACAAAGGTGAAGTTACCCTTTAAGTTTGACCTCAGCAAACCTGTAAGACTGTGTTCCATTCCTAAGTCATAAAGGTTCTTGTGCCTGTATTTTATATGGTATAAGTAAAAGTAAACTATTTAATGCATTTAATCCTGGCAAGTGCTTATCCTTCATCTGTACCTCACATAATTATGCTCTAGGGCTATGCAGGCTTATGTTATTTTGTCTACTGACCAATGTCTGTGTAGAGAAAGGACTGTTTCATTTAGAAGCGTAAGTTCAGTCATCTCACGTCCTTGAGAGACAGAAACTTTCAAGCGATGTGCTTTATTGTGGGTTTTAATTAGATGGCCGCTACTATTTAAAGTTATAAGCTGCACTCTGCACAAAGACCAAACTTCTGCCCATGACATCTCATCTAAAAGAACTATGCTGAGTATATGTAATACATTCTGTAGAATCTCAACATGACTTGCATTTATTTCAATATAGACAGTGGCACCGTGCTTCTATTTCCTGCTCAATATAATGACGTGGCAAACGATATCTAGGGAATGCTGTTATTGCAGTCTCAGACAATAGGATACATTCTGCATTTCGAATTTTGATTTTCCCTTTTTGCTAACATTTTTCCTAATCTGTCTGAATTGAAGAAACATGCTCTAAGTCACTAAAAATGTAAAGACTTACAAATTTCCCAAGAGTTTTGCTGACTTCTAGGTGTCTCCAAACTTTTGAAGCTATTGCATGGTGGATTTTTACAACAGAAACAGCTGTGTGTGACAGAATAGCAGTGCTTATTTATCACCGGCATCAAGAGCTAAACACTTGGGAAAGCATAGTGGGGCTATATGAAGATTAATGATTCACCGAAGAATAACATTCTAAGATGCATCTATCTTACACTAATCAATATCAGTCTTAAAATGATCTCTCTGTGAAACACTATTCTTGTAGGCATAGCTGCCAGGCTTCCTTCGATCACGTCATGTTTTTACTCAATAAATCTTTTCACTGGCAAGGGCTACTCAAATTCCAGGGAGGACAAGCGCCAACTTGCAGCAGGACCTAAAACAAAGTGGACATAACTGCCAATTACTCTGAACATATTGTTTTAAACTGAATTCAGTGGCCTCTTCGATGTGTCCAAACAGGTGGTAAATGTAAACTGCAGTGCAGGGCTGTAATTAGACATTGTGCTGCCCTAGGTGAACCTGAATTATAAAACTCTTTGTACAATCCCTGCACCTTATGCCAATTGTTTATGTAAGTGAAACCAGGGTTTTTTTTTCTCAGAGAATAGCTGTAGGATCTTGCCCTTCCTAGCCAACTCCCCGCCCCCATCCCCGCCCCCAATCCTGTCCTCATACTTGAATTACTTTTCAGAGACATTTGACAGGCAATATCACTTCCTCACCATCCATTTTAATTGTCCAAATGCTACACCACGTGGTTGCAGGTTGGTTGCAGTGCAGCCCTATTCACTTTCATGGGTTGCCTTCAGAGGGTAGTTGTGCTTGATGAATGCAGCAGGGGGATTAGTTCCTGCCACAGCCACAATCTTTTGCTTCACAGCATGTGCACATGCCTTGCTGCTGCCTTTGAGTGGTTTTGGGACAGTAAAAATGCAGCTCAAACATGAATTTTTCTTCCACCTAACCACAAGTGTTAAACTGACCATACATGGGCATAATTTCGTATTAAAATTCTTGGGTTCTAAGAATGTTTGTTTGTTTTTCTAATCATTAGTGGGTCAAATTGATGTTTGTTTTTGACTGCAGTGATGAGGAAATTTAAAAGAGCAAGTTAGAAATTTTTTCTTGAATGAAAAAATTTCTAATCATGTATGGCCAGCTTAAATGCCTGCTCAGGGAAAAACTGTGATGGTGGTGTCCCTTGGCCTTTTACCATGTGATCGCCAGGTCCAATGAAACATATGATATAATCTCTCATTGAGGGCTCTCCTTCCCTCACACACAAACTGTGTGAGGAAGGAGAGTGATCTGTGATCACAGTGAGTTATCTCCAACATTGTAACAGTGCCGATGCAGTGCCCAAACAGTGCCCATCAGTGTCACAGTGCTATCAATGTCACAGTGCCCATTAGTGTCACAGTGTCATCAGTGTAACAGTGCCATCAGTGTCACAGTGCCATCAGTGCCATCAGTGTAACAGTGTCATCAGTTCCATAGTGTCACAGTGCCCATCAGTGTCAGAGTGTCATCAGTGCCTCAGTGTCATCAGTGGCATCAGTGTCATCAGTCCCATAGTGTCACAGTGCCCAGCAGTGTCACAGTGTCATCTGTACCACAGTGTCATCAGTGTAACAGTGTCATCAGTGTCATCCGTGCCATCAATTTCACAGCGTCATCAGTTCCATAGTGTCACAGTGCCCATCAGTGTCCCAGTGTCATCAGTTCCACCGTGTCACAGTGTCATCAGTGCCACAGTGTCACCAGTGTAACAGTGTCATCAGTGTTATCAGTGTCACGGTGTCATCAGTATTATAGTGTCACAGTGCCCATTATTGCAGCAGGGGGATTAATCCCTGCCACAGCTACAATGTTTTGCTTCACAGCATGTGCACATGCCTTGCTGCTGCCTTTGAGTGGTTGTGGGACAGTAAAAACGCAGCTCAACCATGCATTTTTCTTCCCCCGAACCACAAGTGTTAAGCTGGCTATAGATGGGCAGAATTTTGTATGAAAATTCTTGGGTTCTAAGAATGTTTGTTCATTTTTCTAATCATTAGTGGGTCAAATCGATGTTCCTCTTTGACTGCAGTGATGAGGAAATTCAAAGGAGCAAGTTTGAAAATTCTTCTTGAATGAACAAATTTCTAACAGCGTATGTGGTTTTCATTCGGAAGTCCATTCCTTCCAAAATCACATGTTATAAACAAACGGCACCTTTCAAATGACAAACAAATGTTCAGAGAATTTTCATACAAATCTTTCTAATACTTTTTGTTTGAAATTCTGCCAGCTTAAATGAGTCTTTATATGCAAAATACAGTGGGGGGATTAATCAAAACTGAAGCAGCAAAAACATGGACAACTTTGCATGGCAATCAGCTTCTATCGTACATTTTTAAAGCTTAAAGCATATACAGTATATGGTCCAAATGTAAACATATATATTCATTTGCACATTGAATTTTGATTATTTATAGCTTTCTCCCCCCTGAACGATCTTGCACTCACTTTGTGAAGATCTCCACGTATTCACTATGCCCTGGTAATAGGCATCACTGTGTCATACATTTCACAGAGCCTGCCTTCTGAACTACTCGGAGTCAGTATAAGAATCACTGCTTGCAGGCAGCAAGGTACACTGCAGAAGAAAAGCTGTAAAGCATTCAGTGGTCCAGAAAGTTATGTAAAGAGATGAACAGCAGCAATCATAACATCAAAGGAGATTTTTCAAGTAAGCTTGTATTGTATTGTCAAAGATAACTATTGCTTGTATTGTTATTACAATGGTGATGTTATAAAGTTGAAGTGTATACTGTGACATTAGATTTCCTTTAACTAAGAAGCTGAAGATAGAAGCTGAAGCTTAAATACAACTATATAGATCAGACCAAAATTAGGGAACAATTATGAAGAGGAGGAAAGAGGGACGAAGGGACTTTGTTCCAAATCAGGGACAGTCCCTCGAAATCAGAGACAGTTGGGAGCTATGCATAAATACTGCACAGATCAGTAAACAAGAGGAAGAAGACATAGTTGTATGTTTTCTGAACTATAAGGCCTCATTCTCAGGGTCGAAGAAAAAAACCCCACATTTTTTATTTAACCATTTGGCGCTCGTGCTATAGCCGAAAGACGGGTACAGGGCAGGCTTTAATTGCTGGGAGGACATCCATGTACATCCCTTGGACACAGCCAGTCACAGATCGTGGTAAATGGCCAAATACAGCGGCCTTTTATCACATGATCGCTGCATTATTAATGATGTATGGAAAACGTAATCCTCAATTCCTGCCATTTATGTTCACACCCCTTATGCCACTGCATGCTCCAGAACTGACTCTGGCCTGTTATTCAACCACGCTTCTGCCTACCACTTCTGTGCATGCCTCTGCCTGTTCTGGAACTGACCCTGGACAATTTGACCATGTTTTTTGCCTGCCTCTTGGACTGATCTTTTAACCTGCTATTGGAGTAGTGGTCTCAAATATGTGAGGGGCTCCAGAATTGTTTTTCTGGGTGAAGAAAACAAATTTTTTGGTTTTCTCATTCCCAGAATAGGGTCTGGAGACTGGAGGCTTCAAAGAGATTTGGGTGAGAGAAGCATCTACCCCCTGTCCCCATTCTGTCCTGAGCGAGGCCCTACTTCTGCCTGATGCCTGTAGGACTTACTGCCATCATGCCTCTGCCTGCCGCATGAACTGACCACACCTTTGCCTGCTACCTGAACTATGGACCATGTTCCCACTGCCTGCTGCCAGGAACAATATTTTGGCACTGCTTACAATATCTCTGCCTGCACTGACCCTGGACTGTATATGGATAGTATCCCTGCCTGCTGCATGCACTAACTATGGACAATATTCCTGCCTGCTGCCTGGACAATTCCAATTGCTGCCTGGACCAGTGCTGTCCTCCTGTGGACAACTGCGCTACAAAAACCACAGGTAATCTTTTGTTTACCCTTTGCTCAGCAAAATGTATTTTGAGGTGTAATTCTTGGAATGTGCATGCTATGTGTTAGAAATATAAAGGGCCTTCAAAAATGCGATTGATAGTCAGGAAATTAGATGTGTAATTTATGTCCCTAGAACGCCTGATGGTGCTCCTGGCATGTTGCACCTCTGTATGTGGCCAGGCTCTGTATAAGTCTCCCACATGTGGTATTGCCATATTCAGGAGGAGTAGCAGAATGTATTTTGGGGTGTCATTTTTGCTATGTGTTGGAAATATCTTATAAATGGACAACTCTGTGTAAAATAAACGCGGTTTCATTTTTTTCCCCCACATTTTCCAAAAACTTGTGGAAAAAAATGACATGTTCAAAAGACTCATTATGCCTCACAGAATATATGTTGGGGTGTTTGCTTTCCAAAATGGGGTCATTTGTGGGTGTTTCCATTGTCCTGGTGCTCCAGGGCCTTCAAAATATAATAGGTAGTCAACAAGTTAAATGTGTAATTTATGCTTCTAGAACACCTGGCAGTGCTCTCTAAATGTTGGGCCTCTCTATGTGGCTAGGCTGTAAAAAAATTGTCACACATGTGGTATTGCCATACTCAGGAGGAGTAGCAGAATGTATTTTGGGGTTTAGTTGCAAGTATGCATATGCCGTGTGAGAGAAATAACCTGTTAATATGACAATTTTGTGAAAAAAAATCTTCATTTCGCAGAGAATTGTGGGAAAAAATTACAACTTCAAAAAACTCACCATACCTCTTACTAAATAGCTTGGAATGTCTACTTTCCGAAAAGGGATACTTTGGGGGGTATTTGTACTTTCCTGTTTGGTTAGTGTCCCAAGAAATGAGGCAGTCAATACATCAGGTGTCATCAGGTGTCATCAATTTTCAATGATTAGCACCATAGCTTGTAGACTCTCTAACTTTCACACAGGCCAAATAATATACACTTATTTGGGTTATTTTTACCACAGCAATGTAGCAGTATAAGTTTTAGCCAAAATTTATGAAGAAAAATTACTAATTTGCAAAATTTTATAACAGAAACAAAGAAAAATTTGTTTATTTTCAAAATTTCTGGTCTTTTTTCATTTATAGCGCAAAAGATAAAAACCCAGTGGTGATTAAATACCACCAAAATAAAAGCTCTATTTGTATGAAAAAAGGACAAAAACTTCATACGGGTACAGTGTTGCATGACTGAGTAATTGTCATTTAAAGTGTGAGAGCACTGAAAGCTGAAAATTGGTCTGGGCAGGAAAGGGGTATAAGTGCCCAGTAGGCAAGTGGTAAAGGATGTGAACACAGCTGCATTGTTTTCAATGGAGATGCACACAGGTGTGTAAATATGCACTGCATTCAGATCTATAACACAGAATCCAAAATTCTGCATCTGACGACATATTGTACATATAGATACAGCATATGCCAAATGATGATATTGGCAAAAAAATAGGACATTTTTATGCAAGTTACTGATCATTATGCAGGAACTTGTGTGCTAGAAAAAAACATGCACAATAAGTTCAGTAAAAAAAAATTACGGCCATGAGATTGTAGCATAAAGCACTCTGATTCCTCTTAGCACCCTCTGTACAACCCTTTCTCATACAGTTATCTTGCTGAATTTATACACAAATGTCCAGGTGGCCAGAAGGGAGAACTAAAAAAATGAAAATACAGCTCTGATTTTGTGTAATATTCCATCTTTTTCCTTCATTGTCACTGGAATCAGCTGGTACTTTAACATCAATGCAATCTCAGAAATGTTAAAATAATTTTAATATTTACTGGACCAAATAAATATGCTCCTACAAAACAGACACTGCCTCGCTTTAACTGACAATTACACGGTCGTACACTGTACCTAAACAAAATTGACGTCCTTTTTTCCCCACAAATAGAGCTTTCTTTTGGTGGAATTTGATCATCTCTGCGGTTTTTATTTTTTGCGCGATAGACAAAAAAAGGTCTACAATTTTGAAAAAAATGAATACTTTTTACTTTTTGCTATAATAAATATCCAAAAAAAAAAGTAAAATAACAAATTTCTTCATCAGTTTAGGCCGATATATATTCTACATATTTTTGGTAAAAAAAAATGTCAATAAGCGTATATTGATTGGTTTGCGTAAAAGTTATAGCCTCTACAAAATAGGGGATAGATTTATTTTATTTATTAATTTATTTTTACTAGCAATGGGATAATGGACTAGTAAATCAGTGATTTTTAGCAGGACTGTGACATTGCACTGTGACACTTTTTACATTTTTTGGGACCCCTGACATTTATACAGCGATCAGAGCTAAAAATAGCCACTGATTACTGGATAAGTGTCACTGGCAGGGAAGGGGTTAACACTACCGGTGATCAAGGGGTTAAATATGTTCCCTGCTAGGTTTTTCTAACTGTATGGGGGTTGGGCTGACTCGAGGAGGAGAGAGATCGCTGTTCCCATTTACTGGGAAAAGACTCAACTCCCTTGACAAAACGGGAATCTGCTTTGTTTACACTCGCAGATCCCTGTTCTGTGTCTCTCTGGAGTGATCGCGGGTGACCGGTGGACATCGAGTCCGCCCCACCCGCTGTCTGGCTCCCCCGCTCAGCAGTGAGTGCGTGTGCTTGTTCCCGTCCCGACGAGCCACTCTGCCGCAGTAAAACAACGGCGGTCAGTAGTTAAACAAAAGATGATTGAACAATATGTATATTTGTGAATTATTGATAAACAACAACAAAAAAAAAAAAAATAGCCCAGCTACCCCCATTAAGTGAAAAACACTCCCAACACAGCCAAAATAAAAAATATACTAGCTCTTAAATGCAAATTATACAATGTCCTGTGATTTTATATCTCAAAACATCCTTAAAAATGGTGTAAAGTTCAAAATCATTATGTAAAGGAATGTCCCCAATCATCGTGATCTTGTGAAATCAAATGTGAAGTATCTATTTCTTTTTTATGTTTATAAAAAGTGTTTTTCCACATGCCCAGATGACATTTACACTCACCAGATGGTTGTGACTGACAAAGCAGCCTACAAGCTTTGTGTGTTAGATCCTGCATATGTGATATATGCATATGATGTTTTAAAAGAGCATATGATATGTAAAAAAGCAAAGGATATGCAAACTCAACACAGCCAACTTGTAATCAAATGTTAAATGAGCTGAAACCTGATTGGGTACTATGGGATACTGTCCTGTTTTCACTGACATACCGAATAAGCCTACAAGCTTTACACTACAATGGTAAAGTCATATCAGTCTTAATAATAAGCAACAATTAAATGCTAACAAAAACATGAAGGTAAGCGAGTCTAGAGGTCTTAGACTGTCCATACATGTTAAGATTTTCCCATGGGGCTTAATGATAGAAATTGATAGATAATCCCATCCCAGCTAAACAGCAGAGATAGAGGAACTTCTCCTGCTGACTATTGTAGTCTTACACACTACTGCACTGGCAGCTGTCAGAATACCTGAATAGGAACTGCTTCTGATTGGCTGCAGTCACTGTACGGCCGATAATTTCCATTTTGCTCCTTCAATGATTATATCAAAGTTTTATGAGCTGTGTATGGCCAGCATTAACCTGAATTCATACTTGTGTTTTGCTGCACACATTGAAATGTTCCTAGACAAGTTTCATACTTGTGTGTTGCTGTGCACATTGCAATGTATGTTAAATCAGAGATTTATGTGTCTTTCAGTGTGCTGCCATTCATTTTGAATGGCACCTCAGCACACGTTATATGTATAAATATGCTTGTATTATAATTACACTACAATGCACAAATATGGATATTCTGAGTATTGTGGTGTACCACAATATCATAAATTGCAGGTGCATTTTTTAATATGTTGGGATTCCTTCAAAAAAAATGGGCTGTCTTAAGGTAATGCAGGATAGTGCCTGTACATATAAGTGTAAATGGACATTTGTACACAGGAATAAATGAAATAGTATCATAAACACACAAAAACTTGCATAACTTTATGTTGGAATCCAATATGCCCAACAATGCTTTTTGGAATTTCAACTCAATATCAATATCAACCAATCAATATCAATATCAATATCAATTTTCTGTTATTCCCTAAGAGAACTCACAAGAAAAGGTGTAATAATTCTGAAATTCAGAATTTATATTGCAACACCCCAATAGAAGTTGCACACACTCTGTGCACGTCTGCACCAAAACCAGGCTCATGTAAGGTTATAGAATTAAATGAAACACAACTTATTCTAAATGCTGTGCTTGACAAAGTCTAGTTATTAAACATCTAATGATAACATTATTGAACTTTTAGTTGTAGTACAAAATACTCATAAATACTAATAATGTAAAGCTCAACATTTGTTGCTGTTCTTGCTAGTTGCGAACTCTTTAGAAGTGAGCAATTTTACTTTAAGGCCTCATACACACGGACGTTTCTAAAAAAATAAACAAAACGTCGGGCCCGACGTCAAGGAAAAAAAGTCTGCGTTTTTCGGCGTTATGCATCAGCGTTTTTAAGCGTTAGTGAGCGTCGGCGTCAATAGGCGTTTTTTAAAAAAAATCATCCCTCTGCTATTTTTCAACCTAAAAACGTTGGTGTCAAAAAACACCGGAAAACACCGGTATAATATTAGGTGGCGTTTGTTGGCGTTTGTTGGCATATTGTGGCGTCGACGTCAAAAAATGCCAAAACGTTACAGCCTCAGAACGCGATGGCTGTGGGTTCTAGTTTCAGCTCACTAACGCCGACGTCATCTACAGCTCAAAAACGCCGACGTTTTTATGGGGCCATTGACTAACATGGAGAGCTGCAAAAAACGCCAGAAAACGCCGGCGTCAAAAAACGTCCGTGTGTATGAGGCCTTAAAAATATAAAACTATGCCCTGTCCTAAGTATTTTAACACTGACTACCTTCATCAGGGGATGAGAATGTTAAAATAGCAATATGAGGGTTACAAAATGTTTCCTTTGTACATACATATTCCACTATTCTGAAGAACTGAGCAAAAGTGGAACACTTTTCTTTATTTAGGAGAGTGCTAACTGTATGTCGTGCAACAGGGAAATTCATATAGTCTCGAAAGCACATAATTGGTAAACAGACTTTAGGAAAAAATTGTCAGACCAGGTTAGAAAAAGTGGGAGGTCACACTAAGCATAACAATAAACCAGGTACAAGGATAACCTTTGCCATGTTATTAGATGGTTATGATCATAAAAACAATTTTCCATTCTCTGTAATTACCACCACAGGTTGTGGAATGTCACTACCTGTGCAAACCCGCATTGGGTCTTTCTACCCCATGATAAGGCAAAAGCACAACTGCAACCTTTACAGAGTGTCTTTATTTTACTTAAATAAGCCATGTATGTATTAATGATTATGGAGATCTATTAATTTTTTGTATTTTATACCTGCCTGAACTTAATTTTTTTTTCTCCATAAAGTTTATTGAGGTATAACTTAAGATTACAAAGTTTCATTCAGTAAGTGAACAGAAAGTACTCCATCATACATATTTCAGTCGAACAATTACAGGCTACATATGCTTCAGTAGTCGCAGATTAAAACATCTAAACATCTAATTTGGTATTCGCGTTCGGACAGTTGTCGTATTAATCTCATGATACAGCGGTCTTAGTATTGTTGAGTGTATTGTGTGGAGTGTATTAATTGTGTCGTCTAGTTTGGTTTACGGGGAATGTAGCCCTTGGTATAGGGATATATGCAGGGTGAGGGGGGGGGGGAGGTCGGGAAGGAAAAGGAGAAGGAAGGTGGGGAGGGAGGGGTAGGAAGAATGAGGAGGGGGGGAAAAAAGGAGGGAGAAGGGGGGAGGGGGGGTGTGGGGGGTTATGACCCCCAACGCTCGGGTCCATCCACCGGACCAGTCAGGAGAGGAGGATGTGCAAATTCTGTGAAAGTTGCTCCTTTTCTGTTTCCTTCTTCCCTCTGTGGAAGAGGAGGGTATGGAATGGGTATGGGTAGCCCACCCTCTTTCTGCCACTGTGTGGGGTGAACTTCATTTTTAAATGTTTGTAAACCTCACAAACTGAAATGAGCCTTTGAAAGGCTTTTGGTTGGGCTGTCACATTTATTATATATATAGCCGCTTCCCCTCCCTACCCCCAAACATCTACATGAACTATTTCCTAAACACCATAGGGTAGTGCATAATTATACCTCATGAGGTCTTTGGTGGGCAGAGCTATTATTTAATGGCTGTTATATACACGTCTTGGATATGAGAACACCAGGTTACTAGTGAGCAGGTTTTTACAGCCAATAACCTGGTGTATTGAAATATTGTCATTAAAAAAAAAATTCCTGGACAAGTAGGCTGTATTCCCTTTACGTAATTTTGTATTAAATTTGAGAGTTGGGTTTGAATATTTATAAGAGAAAAGGTAGTGTTAGTAAGGCTGTGATCTCATAAGACAAGCTAGGAAGATGGTTTGGGCAATAGAATAATTTACTTACATTCTATTGTATACTGACAGTTTTTTTCTATGTAGCATGGCAGAATCAGTTTTAACTACGGGATCCGGAAATATAAATGTCACTATGACAAAGTAGAACATGATACTTTACCAGATTCTGATCCCCTCTATAGCCTAGACAAATCTTGTTGAGGATGACATTAAACAGATGTGCCATTCCTGCAAAACCTTATGACAGGTTTAATTTGGTGAAATATTGAATCCAGTGCCTTAATGCTGCAAAAAAATATGATTGACAGAAAATTGCATGTGTTCAAAAGCAGTTGTGAAATTATGTTACACCTATCTTGACAGGTAAGATGTCAAGCAGCTTTAGAATAATTACTATCTAGCTTTAGAGGCAATTTTTTATAGGGTGTTTTCATTCAATACATGTATGAATATACTTTTATGTTATTGCTCATGAAGGATGCAGAATGCATACACAGAGGATATACTGTATGATATATTAGTAGTCCTACTGACCTGAATGTAAACCTGTGCTTTGCCCATGCAGGAACCCCCCCCCCCCACCACTGCCACCATCATCTAAATCCTAAGCTGGTAAAGCCCAATTAAAGTCAGAAATAAATATTCATTCAGATAGACAGACTTTGTATTGATAACCCCCATTTGTAATGTTTACCACTACTTTTTATTTTTTATTTTTACAGCAGTTTTATGGGGAGGTTATCTGGTGCATAGAAACCATTCAGTTTCCAGGTTTTACTGTCAAAGCTTAAGTAAACAAGCTTAAGTTAGAAGCTGATTGGCTACCATGCACAGCTGCACCAAATTCTGAGTGCTCAGTTTGTAGTAAATCTCCCCAATAGTGTCTAATATGGCTGCACAGTCCAATGGGCAGTATATTTTAAATCTCTAAAAATGACCTTATACAGTTCTTCACTTTCTTCAGAGTACAAGTGTGCATGAGGAGGCTACTCCTCTATACCAGCCAACAGTGCTGGAACAAGAGGTCAGAAGATGCATTTTCACTAAGAAAAAAAAAGGTATTTTTAAAACATTTTAAAGTAAAAATCAATCAAAGATGATAACATGCAGGAAGTAGTACAGCACTAAAAAAAAAGCAGTGAGAAATAAATTGTGCCAAGTGCTTTAAGTTGTGCCAATGCTTTCCGCTGCTCTGGTAGAAAAGGAGCCACAGCATCAGGACACATTGGTGGTAATAATAAGTGAGATCTGTGTTCAAGCTGACCCACTGATTGCTTGATCTGCCTAAATAGAACCCATATGAGAATATAGTGACTGATATTAATAGAGATATTTTTCCCAGTGGGTCAGAACAAAAACCTTACAAGGGGATGCAAACCATTTTGTACACTATCTAAAAAAAGAAAACAGGTTTTGTCTGTAGATACACATTAATTATTTGTTACAAAGAAGATTTACCGTGTGGAAAAAATAATAATATAATTGTGTTTTTTATGTTAAATACTTTGGTCCTGGTGAAAGGGGGATTCTGGTTATCTGTACTTATTTTCCGACTCTCACTTCTGCAACGCTACCCCCATAGGAGCCACTGGATAGAATGGATCTTCTGTTTTTTTGCCTCAATCTGCTTAAGCGCCTCATCCACTCTGACACACCAGGTTGAGTGCACAAGCATACAATATCACAGGAGTTCACTGAAAGTAATACTTAGTACCCAATAGTAGAAAACAAGCACCAAATCAGGTAGTAAAGACAAACTTAATATATTGTCAACCAATATGGTTGGTAACTAAGCAAGCATAAAATTGATTAACAAATGTAACACAGTTTAGCATACATAGTGATGAACAGTAGGGACTTGACATGGCGTCCAGATCAGCATAAACAGTAGCAAGGTCACCTCAAGTGCAGTAGTTAGAAGTAGCAAAGTTAAATCTACTACGTACTGAAACTATACTGCCAGAGTGCATTCATGGTGGCGATGTTAGTCCTAGACCAACTGGGTATGCACTGTCTAAAACAAAAAGGGGGCAGGGGGGCAGAGGGACCTTGCAGAATAAATATTATGGTAAGGGCAGTCCTTTAAAATGTTCTTCTGTTGGCTATCATTTGGGCCCTTTAAGAGTGTTGGTGCATTTAGTGACAGTCCCAGCTAACCTGCATGCAGTATAGGTATGGTATAGTCTCAGCACAGTCACAAGGTAGATGTGGTGCAGATGCGGTAAAGGTTCAGTATAATGCAGTATAGGGTTAGTATAGATGCAGTCTAGGTTTGGAATAAGTCCGGTATAGAGTGCAGTATGGGTCTGATATGAATTTGGTACACTTGATGCCCTGCTCTCAGTGGCTCAGTCCCTGCTCGCAGTATCGGTCTGCTGGTATGGTCTCCTGCTGACAGGTGAATATCCAGACAGATGTGCTTTTTTCTGACTTTCTTGGTGCCAAGGGAGAGAAACCTCCTGGGCAGTTTAATAAAAATCATCTCTCCATACCTAATGCTGCACAGTGCCTGTTGGGACCTGTAGTGTAACGAGTCTATTCACCCCATTATACAGTATGGTTGATGTCACAAACTGCAACTGCTAGGATTCCCAAGAGAAGTTTATGGGCTTGCTTGGTTTTGCTAGCCCCCAGCTGGCCAGAGCAGAATGGTGCAGCATAATATCAATATCTCAGTAGAGGGATAGAAGAAAAAAAGCAAAGTCTCCTTCTCCATATTGCTGTAGCCCAGCACTTGGCTACACTTTACACTTGCTTATGCACAGAGCCTAAAAAGTATAATATAGGACAAGTTGACTCTCAATTTGGAGTACAGCTAGGCAAAGAGGACCTGAGTGGATCTGTACTGGGCCACAACAAGTAAATGCTGTACCCTTTCAGTAGTAAAATGTAGATGAACATTTAATTAATCAGTTCCCACTGCTCCGTAATCTTCAATGCATGGTCTGCTCAAAACCACCTAGCCTTTTCTTGAAAATCCTCAGTTTTGGGTCATTGCCCTCACATCCATGTGCACTGCAAGCTCTGTTCTTTCTAACAAAAAAAAACATACTCCACTTGTTTCAATGGGATGGTATTGGCAGCATTTATATGGGGGAGGAGCAGGATTGGAAAATAACGATTTTCAAGAAAAGGCTATACAGCTTTGAGCTGTGAATTTTTCAGGGGAGGGCATCAGAGCCCACCAAGGCTATGTTCACATCTCTGTTTCCGTTGTCATGCATTCTTGCTTGCAATGTTTTGTGCTCATTTTTGTTCATTTTAGTGTGTTTATGTTGTTGAGGACATTGCAGGTGTCCAGGGAAGGTGCCGAATGCACATAAAGCACACAGGTGTGAACCAGATGTAAGGGAAAGTGCACTAAATGTACTTTTCCCTTTTTGCTCTTTCTGGATTGCTGCCCATCACCATTTTAACACCACTTTTTAAAATTATTTCTGGTTGAGGGCAGAGATAGTATTTTAGTTTGATTGGACAACAGCGGTAAAGCACATCTGTGGTATAAACCCTTTCCTGAAAATCTATTTTTTAGTAGTATAAGCACAGCCAGTCAATAAAACTAATAGAAGGATGAGGGTTCTCTTGAGGAACACTGGGAGATAAGGTGGTCTCTGTGTTAATATATGAAAGAATCAGAACTTAAGGAGCCCTAAAGGCTGGTCTTCCAAAGACAGCTGTTTGAGTCACACTTGCCATACTCTTACATTTATGTTTTTCGTTATACGGTTTATATCATTAAAATATAATTATCTCCTTATCTGAATGGCAGGGCTGCAGGTAAAATTACTTGACAGGAAAAAACAATAAGAATTATTACACTGACCTACAGACTTTCCCTTCAAATTAATCCAAGTGTAGAGATGATATAAACTAGTTTATTCCTGTCGACAGTTTCCAAATAACCTGATGCTTTTTAATTACTGGGGTAATTAACCTCTGCAACATTGCAGTTTGTTTTATTTCTTAAAGAAACCATTTGTAGGACCTCAAGGATCTGCAAAGTAAAAAAAAGGGCAAACTACTGTTTATACGTATGAAAGTTTTTACTCCATGCATTGGGAATGCAGAATCAGTCAAATGTCACTGAGAACAGATCACCGTCTTTATGAAATCAGAATATTTTATACAGTGCCTTGAAAAAGTATTCATACCCCTTGAAATTTTCCACATTTTGTCATGATACAACCAAAAACGTAAATGTATTTTATTGGGATTTTATGTGATAGACCAACACAAAGTGGCATATAATTGTGAAGTGGAAGGAAAATGATAAATAGTTTTCATTTTTTTTTTTTACAAATAAACATGTGAAAAGTGTGGTGTGCATTTGTATTCAGCCCCCCTGAGTCAATACTTTGTAGAACCACCTTTCACTGCAATTACAGCTGCAAGTCTTTTTGGGGATGTCTTTACCAGCTTTGTACATCTAGAGTGACATTTTTGCCCATTCTTCTATGCAAAATAGCTCAAGCTCTGTCAGAGAGGATGGAGAGCGTCTGTGAACAGCAATTTTCAAGGTTATCAGATTCTCAATTGGATTAAGGTCTGGACTTTGGGCCATTCTATTACATGAATATGCTTTTGATCTAAACCATTCCATTGTAGCTCTGGCTTTATGTTTAGGGTCGTTGTCCTGTTGGAAGGTGAACCTCTGCCCCAGTCTCAGGTCATTTGCAGACTCTAACAGGTTTTCTTCTAAGAGTGCCCTTTTATTTGGCTCCATACATCTTCCCATCAACTCTGACCAGCTTCCCTGTCCCTGCTGAAGAAAAGCATCCCCATATCATGATGCTGTCACCACCATGTTTCACGGTGTAGATGGTGTGTTCAGTGTGATGTGCCGTGTTAGTTTTCTGCCACACATAGGGTTTTGGTCTCATCTGACCAGAGCACCTTCTTCCGCATGTTTGCTGTGTCCTCCATATGGCTTCTCACAAACTGCAAACAGGACTTCTTATGGCTTTCATTCAACAATGGCTTTCTTCTTGCTACTCTTCCTGCTACTCTTCCATAAAGGCCAGATTTGTAGAGTGCATGACTAATAGCTGCCTGTGGACAGATTCTTCCATCTGAGCTGTGGATCTCTGCAGCTCCTCCAGAGTTACCACGGGCCTCTTGGCTGCTTCTCTGATTAATGCTCTCCTTGCCCAGCCTGTCAGTTTAGGTGGACAGCCATGGTAGGTTTGCAGTTGTGCCATACTCTTTGCATTTTCGGATGATGGATTGAACAGTACTCTGTGAGATGTTCCAAGCTTTGGATATATTTTTATAACCTAACCCTGCTTTAAACTTCTTCACAACTTTATCTCTGACCTGTCTGGTGTGGTCCTTGGCATTCATGATGGCGTTTGTTCACTAAGGTTCTCTAACAAACCTCTGAGGGCTTCACAGAATGGCTGTATTTATACTGTGATTAAATTACACACAGGTGGACTCTATTTACTAAGTAGATGACTTCTGAAGTTAATTGGTTGCACTAGATTTTAGTTAGAGGTATCAGAGTAAAAGGGGCTGAAAACAAATGCATGCCACACGTTTCACATATTTATTTGTAAAAAATTAAATAAAACATTTATCATTTTCCTTCCACTTCACAATTATTTACCACTTTGTGTTTTTCTATCACATAAAATCCCAATAAAATACATTTACGTTTTTGGTTGTAAAATAACAAAATGTGGAAAATGTCAAGGGATATGAATACTTTTTCAAGGCACTGTATTTTCATAGTGTGACAACCTGAGTTGAGGACCCTGCTACAATGCGAGGCTGCTTTCTCTGAGAGCGAAACCTTAGAGGTAGCTAGTGCTCCACCAGTGACTCCCTCACAGGTGGTTTGACTACTGACTATCCCCAAAAGCAGGAGTGAGACCTGAAGCTGCAGTTGCTGGTTCTAAAGATGGTGCAACACAGGCTTAGAATGGAAATGTAGTGGAGGATTTGTGTGCAGAGATGTTGCAACAGAGATTATGTATACATCTGAGGTGCAGCAGAGACTGTGGTAGTAACAGTGGTGCAGTGGAGGCTGAGACTAAGGTACAAAATAAGCTGTGGAGGAATCAGAGTGCAGCGGTGATGCAAGGATGGCTGCAATTCCAGTGGAGACTGTAGATGTAGCAGAGGGAAGCAGAGGTGCAAGGGTAGCTGCAAGTGCAGTAGAGACTGTTGGAAGTAGCAAAGAGCAGCGGAGGTGCAAGGGTATCTGCAGATACAGCAGGCACTAGGGCTGTACTGCTGTGGTGTAAAGCATCAGTGGCTCATGAGAGCATTAGACACTAAGGATGAGCCGAACACCCCCCCGGTTCGGTTGGCACCAGAACATGCGAACAGACAAAAAGTTCAGGGCGAACATCCGAACACCATTAAAGTGGGACGCGAACATGAAAAATCAAAAGTGCTACTTTTAAAGGCTTATATGCAATGTTATTGCCCTAAAAAGTGTATGGGGACCCGGGTCCTGCCCTAGGGGACATGTATCAATGAAAAAAAAAGTTTTAAAATCAATCGTTTTTTTAGGAGCAGTGATTTTAATAATACTTAAAGTGAAAAAAAAAGAAAAATTCTTTTAAATATTGTGCCTGGGGGGTGTCCTTAGTCTGTGTGTAAAAGGGTGCATCTCTGTGAGGTGTAGAACATAGCCAGAGCAAAATTACATTTCCATAGGAAAAATTGTCATTTAAAATCGCGGCTGTAATGTATTGCCGGTTCTCGTGGGGGTCCCCCTAAAATCCAAACCAGACCCTTATCTGAGCACGCAACCCTGGCTGGTTAGGATGGGGGGGACGAGCGAGCGCCCCCCCTCCTGAACCGTACCAGGCTACATGCCCTCAACATGGGGAGTATGGGTGCTTTAGGGGAGGGGGCTCTGCCCCCCCTCAAAGCACCTTGTCCCCATGTTGATGGGGACAAGAGCCTCTTCCCCACAAGCCTGGCCGGTGCTTGTGGGGGTCTGTGGGTGGGGGGCTTATCGGAATCTGGAAGCCCCCTTTAATAAGGGGGCCCCCAGATCCCGACCCCCCCTATGTGAACAGGTTTTGGGTACATTGTATTAGTTAAAAAATTGTGATAAAATCCCCCAGCCAAACAGGTGGCGAAAAATTGGGCCTTGTGTGTTGGCGTTGCCAAAACACTGTAACCCCTTGCAGTTACTCTTGTTGGATGGAGGAACTGGGCCTGATGTTGTAAATTAGTTTACAAATTCTGACGAAAGCCCCCAGTCAAACAGGTGGCCAACAATTGGGCCTTGGGTGTTGGCGGTGCCAGAACACCATAACCCCTTGCAGTTACTCTTGCTGGATGGAGGAACTAGGCCTGATGTTGTAAATTAGTTTACAAATTCTGATGAAAGCCCCCAGTGAAACAGGTGGCCAAAAATTGGGCCTTGCTTGCTGGCGGTGCCAGAACACTGTAACCCCTTGCAGTTACTCTTGTTGGATGAAGGAACTGGGCCTGAAGTTGTAAATTAGTTTAACCACTTAAGCCCCGGAGCCCCGGCCATTATCACTGGATAGCCGGCCACCTGCTCTAAAAAATGATAATGATTTTTAAAGTGTCGCCTATGGAGATTTTTAAGTACCGGAGTTTGTCACCATTACGAGAGTGTGCGCAATTTTAAACCGCATCATGTATGGTACCTATTTACTCGGCGTAACATCCTCTTTCACAATATACAAAAAATTGGGCTAACTTTACTGTTGTCTTATATTTTAACTCAAAAAAGTGATTTTTTTTCAAGAAAAAAAAAGCACTTGAAAGACCGCTGCGCAAATACTGTGTGACAAAAAGTATTGCAATGATTGCTATTTTATTCTCTAGGGTGTTTGAAAAAAATATGTAATGTTTGGGGGTTCTAAGTAATTTTCTATAAAAAAAAATGATTTTAACTTGTAAACAAGAAATGTGAAAAAGGGCTCTGGGGGTTAAGGGGTTAAAAACTGTATATATTTTAATACACCATGTCAAGTGTACTATATACCGTATGGACAGATATATAGTGGACACTCAATATAGACACTATATATATATATATATATATATATATATATATATATATATATATATATATCAGGCTGTATATATTTTAATACACCAAGTCTAGTGTACTATATACCTTATGTACAGTGTAAACTGATATATAATACACTGTGCGTGTACATATATATATACTAGACTGTATATATATATATATATATAAAAAACAGGCATCATTAGGCATCAGTAGCACCTGTTGAAAGGCTGTCAGCTGTTGCTATACCATCCTCTGAAAAGTGATTTGCCACAGAGGACAGTAAACATTACCACAAATGTGAACAAGACCTACACACTGACATACATCATTCATTTCACACCAAACCACCATACAGGATGTCACTCCCCATCCACTTCCCATTTTACCCCCCCCCCAACTTACATCCCTGACCAACCCACAGATGACAGATATTATTCCCTATTGCCTCCCCCCAGCGGACATACCCCAGGCCTCTCCATACCTTCTGCTGACAGGCATCACTCCTAGCTACTTCCTACCCCCCAATTTGGCAGGCATCATTCCACAGTCACTTTTCATCCCCCACATCTGTGTGTATATATATATATATATATATATATGTATACAGTCATGACCAAAATTGTTGGCACCCCAGAAATGTTTCCAGAAAATCAAGTATTTCTCACAGAAAAGTATTGCAGTAACACATGTTTTGCTATACACATGTTTATTCTCTTTGTGTGTATTGGAACAAAACAAAAAAAGGGAGGAAAAAAAGCAAATTGGACATAATGTCACACAATACTCCAAAAATGGGCTAGGCAAAATTATTGGTACCCTTAACTTAACCTCCCTGGCGGTATTCCCGAGTGTGGCTTGGGGTGGATTTTCAGTACCAAGAGCGGTAACCCCGAGCCACACTCGGGATTGCATCGCTGGATCCAGGCAATGTTACTCACCTTGTCCCCTGGATCCAGCGATGTCCTCCCGCGGTGTCAGCGTGTCTGTCCGCCGCCAGATGACTCCTGTGTGCCGGGCTCCGTTCCCTGCGAGCGTCGCGTCGCACGGGGACGGAGACCGGCGGGAAATTCAAAAAGTGAAACACACACTATACATACAATACACTGTAATCTTATAGATTACATTACTGTATGAAGTCATTTCACATCCCCTTTGTCCCTAGTGGTTTGCCCAGAGCCCTGCATGCACTTTTATATAATAAATGTCATTCTTTCTGCCTGGAAACATGAGAATGTCCATAGCAACCAAAAAGTGTCCCTTTGCGTCAAAAGTGGTTTTTGGCCAGCTAGAAAACACCGATAGTAAATAAGAATCATTGAGTGATACTGATTTTTGGGGAAATTTATCATCAGACACTGAAAGTGACGACAGCGACAATTCTGCAAATGAGCAAATTTCTGCGTTTTTGGTTTGATTACATTATTGAATACATTTTATTACTATTATATTATTATTTTTGATAATTATTTTTAGTTATTTATTATATTATAATTTATGATTTCATTTTTCAAACTTTTTCATACCCGGGATGTCTACTAGACTCTTGTTTGGACAGATTTAAGGGAGTTATTGCTAAGAATTACAGGCCTACAATATAAAACGCCACATTTTCATGCAAAATAATTGTACCCCTTTCAGCACCAAAAATCTGACATAATCATACCGCCAGGGAGGTTTTAAGTAAGTAATTACTAACCATTGCAGGCCTATAGTACATAGCGCCATATCTCCATGCAGAAAACCATTACCGCTTTCAGCAATAAATTCCAGACTCAGTCATACCGCCAGGGAGGTTAATATTTGGTTGTACACCCTTGGGAAAAATAACTGAAATCAGTCGCTTCCTATAACCATCAAAAAGCTTCTTACACTTCTCATCCGGAATTTTGGACCACTCTTCTTTTGCAAACTGCTCCAGGTCTCTCTTATTGGAAGGGCGCCTTTTCCCAACAGCAATTTTAAGATATCTCCACAGGTGTTCAATGGAATTTAGATCTGGACTCATTGCTGGCCACTTCAGAACTCTCCAGCGCTTTGTTGCCATCCATTTCTGGGTGCTTTTTGACGTATGTTTGGGGTTATTGTCTTGCTGGAAGACCCAAGATCTCGGACACAAACCCAGCTTTCTGACACTGGGCTCTACAGTGCGACCCAAAATACTTTGGTAATCCTCAGATTTCATGATGCCTTGTACACATTCCAGGCACCCAGTGCCAGGGGCAGCAAAACAACCCCAAAACATCATTGAACCTCCACCATATTTCACTGTAGGTACTGTGTTCTTTTCTTTATAGGCCTCATTCCGTTTTCCGTAAGCAGTAGAATGATGTGCTTTACCAAAAAGCTCTTTCTTGGTCTCATCTGTCCACAAGATGTTTTCCCAGAAGGATTTTGGTTTACTCAAGTACATTTTGGCAAACTGTAGTCTTACTTTTTTATGTCTCTGTGTCAGCAGTGGGGTCCTCCTGGGTCTCCTGCTATAGCGTTTCATTTCATTTAAATATTGACGGATAGTTTGCGCTGACACTGATGCTCCCTGAGCCTGCAGCACAGCTTGAATTTCTTTGGAACTTGTTTGGGGCTTATCCACCATCCGGACTATCCTGCGTTGCAACCTTTAATCAATTTTTCTCTTCCATCCACGCCCATAGATTAGCTACAGTGCCATGGGTTGCAAACTTCTTGATAATGTTGCGCACTGTGGACAAAGGCCAATCTAGATCTCTGGAGATGGACTTGTAACCTTGAGATTGTTGATATTTTTCCACAATTTTGGTTCTAAAGTCCTCAGACAGTTCTCTCCTCCTCTTTCTGTTGTCCATGCTTAGTGTAGCACACACAGACACTCAATGCAAAGACTAAGTGAACTTCTCTCCTTTTTATCTATTTTCAGGTGTGATTTTTATATTGCCCACACCTATTACTTGCCCCAGGTGAGTTTAAAGGAGCATCACATGCTTGAAACAATCTTATTTCTCCACAATTTTGAAAGGGTGCCAATAATTTTGTCCAGCCCATTTTTGGAGTTTTGTGTGACATTGTGTCCAATTTGCTTTTTTTCCTCCCTCTTTTTGTTTTGTTCCAATACACACAAAGGGAATAAACATGTGTATAGCAAAACATGTGTTACTGCAATACTTTTCTGTGAGAAATACTTGATTTTCTGGAAAAATTTCTGGGGTGTCAACAATATCAGCCATGACTGTATATATATATATATATATATATATATATATATATATATATATATATATATATATATATATATGTATATATATATATATATATATATATATATATACAATTGTGTTCATAAGTTTACATACCCTGACAGAATTTATGATTTCTTGGCCATTTTTCAGAGAATATGAGTGATAACGCAAAAACTTTTCTTTCACTCATGGTTGGTGTTTGGCTGAAGCCATGTATTATCAATCAACTGTGTTTACTCTTTTTAAATCATAATGACTGGTTGAGAATAAATGGCTTCAGCCAAACACTAACCATGAGTGAAAGAAAAGTTTTTGTGTTATCATTCATATTCTCTGAAAAATGGCAAAGAAATCACACACACACACACACACACGTGCTTGAGCTTTGCTATTAATGCAATAGGCTATACACACCTACTGTATGCTAATGCATAATATGCTATGATATGTACTTCCACATGTTTTAAGATCATTTATGTCTCTGAGTATTGTTTATCAAAATTACTTTTAATAAAAATGTATTGAAACAGAAATTGCTTTACTGAATATATATATATATACCAGACATGGATGGGATGGAAGTTTTTTGTTCTGTAAAGTTTTCATTTTACCTCACTTTTCAATTTTGTGAGCCAAAGCTTCATTTAAATTCACCTTGCATCATACTTTAGTGAATCAGACCCAAAGTGCAATTAAATCAGAGCTGTTCCAGTGTCTTAGAAAAGTAAATTCTGGTTGGTTACTATAAGGTTTATTGCTTTACTCCTTTCAAAGTCTGTTAAATACATCTAGTTAGATTAGCCACATGAGGAAAAACTTGGAAAAGCTCTGAACTAAAAAATACAGCAATTGCACCTGTATAGCAGCTAAAATACTTCAGAACAAATTAGTGACAATCAAACTTTCAGTCATCTTAACCCAGTCAGAGCTCATATGTTTTTAAAATGATTTTGTCAAAGACAGAATCACTACGTTTCTCTGGAAACACACACAAGGCAAAAGTCCATTGTTGTATTTGATTGCATAGTGATTTAACTGACAAAACATTCTAAAGGGTTTTCACCATTAAAAATAAACCAGATTATGCTGTACATCAACTGAAATCAGAAGTATATAAATGGCTTATTGTATAAATCATTGTTTCCCAGACTTTAATCAGTTATGTACCATCATTAAAGTGCTTGAGTGCTGCTTGTCCAGTTATAAGAAGCTGCAACATTTTGCTGCATTTAAATACCTTCCCGTTTCTTCCTTTGACAGTGACAAATAGTGCCAAAACTTCACATGTATCCTAAATAACCAATAGACACTGATGCTAAATACTGTATATACTATAGTTTGTAGACGCTATAACTTTCACACAAACCAATTAATATACATTTATTGTGAGTAGAATACATTTTGGCCTAAACTGTTGAAGAAATTTGATTTTATTGTATATGTTTTATAACAGAAAGTAGAAAATATTACTTTTTTTGGTCTTTTTTTGTTTAATTAACCACTTGACCACTGGGCACTTAAACCCCCTTCCTAACCAGACCAATTTTCAGCTTTCAGTACTCTCACATTTTGAATGACAATTACTCACTCATGCAACACTGTACCCATATGAAATTTTCGTCCTTTTTTTCCCACAAACAGAGCTTTCTTTTGGTGGTATTTAATCACCATTGTGATGTTTATTTTTTTAGCAATAAATGGAACAGAAAATGTTGTAAAAAAATGCATTTTTCTTTATTTCTGTTATAACATTTTGCAAATTAGCAACTTTTCTTCATAAATTTTGGCCAACATTTAGGCCTCATACACACGGGCGTATATAAAAAAATAAACAAAACGTCGGGCCCGACGTCAAGGAAAAAAAGGCGACGTTTTTCGGCGTTATGTATTGACGTTTTTCGGCGTTAGTGAGCGTCGGCGTCAATAGGCGTTTTTTAAAACAAAATCATCCCTCTGCTATTTTTCAACCTAAAAACGTCGGCGTCAAAAAACGCCGGAAAACGCCGGTATAATAATAGGTGGCATATGGTGGCATATGTTGGCGTTTCTTGGCATATTGTGGCGTCGGCGTCAAAAAACGTCAAAATGTTACAGCCTCAGAACGCGATGGCCATGGGTTCTAGTTTCTGCTCACTAACGCCGACGCCACCTACAGCTCAGAAACGCCGACGTTTTTATGGGGCCATTGACTAACATGGAGAGCTGCAAAAAACGCCAGAAAACGCCAGCGTCAAAAAACGTCCGTGTGTATGAGGCCTTATACTGCTATATATCTTTGGTAAAAATAACCCAAATTAGTGTATATTATTTGGTCTTTGTGAAAGAGTCTACAAGCTATGGTGCCAATCACTTAATATTGATCACACCTGATGCACTGACGGCCTATCTCATTTCTTGAGGCTCTAACAAGACAGAAAAGTACAAATACCCCCCAAATGACCCCTTTTTGAAAAGTAGACAGTCCAACATATTTAGTAAGAGGCATGGCAAGTTTTTTGAAGTTGTCATTTTTTCCCACAATTCTTTGCAAAATGAAGATTTTTTTTTCCGTTTTTTTTTCACAAAATTGTCATATTAACAGGTTATTTCTCACGCCCAGCATATGCATACCACCAATTACACCCCAAAACACATTCTGCTACTCCTCCTGAGTATAGTGATACAACATGTGTGAGACTTTTACACAGCCTGGCCACATA
>BLSH010201111.1:1259186-1271129 GCA_018402905.1 Glandirana rugosa
CGGATCTACACTTGCCCGGTGTTTCAGCGCGACGTAGCGCGGCGCCTTCACACTTGGCCGGGAATGACCCTAAAAAATAAATAAATATAAAAATATTCTGTAGACCGTCTTACGTAATACCGGATTTGAATACTTCTTTAAGCTAAAAAAAACATAACTTATACAAAATATCGTCTTATATCTTTTATAACAAAAGACAAGTTTTAAAAGCATTAAAAAAACAAATACATAATTTTGGGTCACCACTAGTTTATGGTGGTTTTCTTGTTTTAATACATAAACAAAAAAATTACGAAAATTTTGAACAGAAAACAATATTTTCTATATTCTGCTATAAAACATATTCAATACAAAAAAAATCGAATTTCTTCATAAGTTTAGGCCATAATGCATTCTGCCAGATGTCTTATAAAAATATAAATAAATAAAAAATCCCAGTAAGGGCCGGTTCACACTTCCGCGGCGCGATGCAGCGCGACTTTGTGGCCCGTTCACATCTAGGCGAATTGTCAGGCGACTTGAATTGCCTGACAAGTCGCCTCAATGCTGTGCAAATGGAACCGTTCTAATAGGAGCGAATCGCTTCACTCCGCCTTAGGAAAATGGTCCCTGCACTATTTTCAGGGCGATCTCAGGCGGCTTGCATTGACTTCTATGATAGAAGTCTCCTCGCAAGCCGCCTTGAGATCGCCTCAGGCGCCGCATCGCGCAGCGGAAGTGTGAACCGGCCCTTAGTTGTCCAATTCTTTAGATGAAGGTTAATGCAGGTTATAGAGAACTGACTTTTTTCAAAGAGTAATATGCCTAGGTATTATATGGAGTATGGTTTCCATTTTAAGGATGTTTTCAGGGCTTCTAGTTGTCAGAATGGGAGAGAAATATTTAAAGAAAAAAATGTATAGCTCATCTTTAAATGTGAGATCTAGCTAGAATGGTCAAAGCAAAATCAGCAAAGGAGGTCATCAGCAAAATCAGCGATGTGGAATTCCTTGTGATCTACACATATACATGGATAGAAGGGTATAGGTTCATGTATATAAAGAAGGGTTCTAAGATCAAGATAAAAAGGAAAGAGGAAAGTGTGTTTCCCTGCAGAGTACTGTGGGTGAAGTGTATAAAGAAATTATCCAAGAGATCATGTTTGGTTGTAATCCAACTTGCTTCAGGGTGGCTCACACATTGTATAGTTCCAAGCAACTTGGTTGAAGGCTTGCTCTATGTCCATGGGTTGGAGAAGGCCATTGAGTCTCTTTCTGTTTTGCCCTCAGTGAAGGAGATTCATTGATTTTTAAATGCTTCAGTGCTGGAAGTGTATCAAGAGAAGTAAGAAAAAGGCTTGCATGGTCTGTGGAAGTTGATTGTAAAAGTAGAGCTAAGGAAGCTCCTGCAATCTCTTTTTTTTAACAAGTGTATAATGTGATATAAAGTATAAAGCTCATAAGGTGATATGATCATGGTGTACACTCCTGCCAGGGTCTAGTGTGTTTAAACACCTTTGAACTTGTGTATTGGCCAGGATAATAGATAGGGAATTTAGTGGTAAATCCTGCTACTTAATGGACATTTTAGAGGTAAATCTTGCTACTTATCAGACCAGTACAGATTCCAGTCTCCAGTTATGGCAGTGACAAATGAACAATTAAAATTCATCAAATACACTAACGTATGGACACCCTATGTTTCTTTCTTAATAAAAATACAATAAAATATATGTTAATTTCTTTTACTTATAACATTTTATAAATAGTGTCTAGAACTTGATTTAATGTCTTGATGATATGGCTAGAGGTAAAGATTAGGTATACGTAATGGCTGCTCCTAAGAGAAATTATTGTGTTTAGTGTGTTATATTTTATCCTTGATGAAACCCTATAGGCATTATTAAGTAAACGAAGACTTATTCCTCTACTTCAGTTTTTAATTGTTGCAAGGCCTGGCACATGTATTTCCTTTGTAGTGAATTAGTAATAGCTCCTGTGACAGTCTCCCTAGGACACTGAGTAATATTTGATTACCCTGCAGCCAAAGCAAGTAAAGCTTATCTTCATTCTGCAGGTATTCCACCACAATTGTTCTGCTGGAAGGGATGCAACATCTGCCAAGATAAACTTGTTTGTGTTTGTACTGAAGAAAAGAGAAGCAGCCATTACTCTTTCTTTATACTGGAGCTTACATATTAGACATTGCACAAAAACAAGAGAAAGTATACAGTACACACACACAATAATGTGCATCAATATGCATCAATCTGTCTATCTATCTATCTATCTATCTATCTATCTATCTATCTATCTATCTATCTATCTATCTATCTAAAACTGAAATCTCCCCCATGTTGGTGGTAATTGTGGGGAGGATAATGCTGCATTAGACATACTAGGTATCACCATTGTGCAGGTTAGAATAATAAGACATAGGGGATCACTGCCCTGAAGAAGTTGGCCAGCACACAGAAATTAGATCAAAGAGATGTTCACTAACTCCTTCGCTCTTGTGATTATCTCTAGATTGGCATAGGGAGTACATGGAAAGGCAGCTTGGTGCCCTGGGTAAAAGATAACTTTAGCACTTTCTACAAATTGGCCATGATTATGATACAGTGAGATACTCCAACCTACCCTGCTAAAACTTTTGACCTCCTGCTTTGTAAACTGATGTGTTTGTGTGCATATCTCATATTGCTAATTTACCACCAAAGAGCCTGTGCAACGAAAAGATGTATTACTGTAATGCCTCTTGGCTTCAAAGGACCCTTGTTGAATTATGTGATGTTGACTAAAGTAGAGGAAGAAGTGCCCCTATAATGTAGAGCCATGTAATTAGTTTGTAAATACCGCTTCGGAAAAATAAATCCTTCTAGAGTGCCATGTGTCACTGGAAAATGGAGATATACTAAAAGAGACAGTATCCTGAAGTTCTATAATAACATTTAAAGTAAGAGTGTGTTAATGAATTGTGAAAAGGTTAAAGAATATTTAATGTTATCCAGAAAAAAAAAAGAGACCAACTGATATGCAATACAGCATATAAATACATCATGTCTGATAGCAACTTTTTCACAAATGCATTGTGTGCTAATTTGTGACAAGATGGCAGCTTTGGAACATTCTTTACACTGATTTACCTGTGTATGGACAGCTACACATACTGTTCCATCATAACAATATGTTTGCTAAAAAAAGATGCTACCTTTTTTTTTTTGCTTTATACAATAGCAGCAATCTATAACATAAGTGCTGACTACTTGTATGTATAAATTGAATAATTACATTATACTTGAACATCTGTCACTGGGTCAGAATAAGCAATGCTTCAAGTTAATTACCATTATGATAACCCTTAATTTTGAGTCATCTGAAAATAAACTTAATTGGATAAATAAGGCATGAAATCAACTTAGGCACAGGGGGATAGAGGAAGTGAAACGCCAAGCCTGTATAATGAGATTATTATTTTTTTCATATAGCTGAGACAAAAACTAAAAACAATGTCATATTATGCTACTAAGGCAGACATCAGAACAGCATGTATAGTCAGCTTATTTAGTATTTTGATTTCTGGCAGTTTGCCTCTTGGAACGCTATTTTCTGTTAGACTTTGTTAGTCAACATATCTTTCTCATCCTCCCTGATAAATGACTGTGCCTCCCTTGTGCATTAGAGTTCATTTTCATTAGGACTCTCATTAGACTTTACACTTGGGTACCATTATGTTTTGCATCTACGGTTTCCAAAGAAGCATATCCTTCCCAAGCTCAAGGCTTTTTGTAACAGCCCCAGACCATGCAATCTGGACAAATGCTGGCTAACTGGCACACATACTTTGTATGAGCAGACAGTGACACTTTTACAGTGGCAGCAAAATCAGCAGATGCTCTGGGCCCACCAGTGCCCCCTTAAACAATGTTTTGGTTTGTTATCCGTAGGCCAGCTTGTATAATTTGCTTACACTGGTGATAACATATCACCATCATCTGAATGGCTTGGATTTGTGCCTTTTAGTCACTGGTTGCTCAGGCTGTGTTGTGCATGTTGGTCTATGCAGACAATGAATACTATATTATTTTAGAGAAGAGTGTGCCTACCAGAGAAACTTCGGGTAACAATAAAGCAGCTGCAAGTATATTCTCTAGTTTTCCATATCTCCTGCTTAAAGTGAAATTGTAATTGAAATTGTAAAATTGTAAAAAAAAATTTTTTTTCCTATAAAAAATACTAAACAAGTTATACTTACCTGCTCTGTTAAAGTGGATTTGCACAGAGTAGCTTGGATCCTCCTCTTCTCGGGTCAATCTTTGGTGACCCTGGCCCCTCCCTCCTGTTCAGTGCCCCCACAGCAAGCAGTTTGCTATGGGGGCACCCGAGCCGAGTCACAGCTCCCTGTGTCCATTCGTGCCGGCCCCTTCCCCTCTTACTCCCCGATTGGCTAGCTGACTTTGATTGACAGCAGTAGCACCAATGACACCTCTGCTGTGTCTCACCCAATCGGGAAGGAGAATATCGGATGGCTGAGACATTTGTGGATATCGCTGGACAGAGAGGGACCTCAGGTAAGTATTATGTGGGCTGAGGGGGGCTGCTACACATAAAAGGCTTTTTATCTTAATATACAGAATGCATTACCATAAAAAAGTCTGCCTCTTAAACCACTTTAAGCATAACTAAACCCAAGGATAAAAATGTAATAACTGCAGCTTGTCTGTCCATAAATGCGGCCACTGCATTTGTTTTAATTTTTCAGACTGAAAACATTCTTATCACATACAGAAAATATTATTGATCTTGCTAGAAATGCGGCATCCTTGTAACTTCCTTAAGATGGAATGGAAGCGACGATAATATTACTTTCCTTGTGTAAACTACTAATCTCCCCACCCCCATGTAATGAAGATGAACAAAGGCGGACATGTTTTTGTGCAGCCTGGGTGGCTACCATAGCTCTTTCCATAGATACACTGGAGGAGTGAACATAGCCATCCAGGGACTGCAAGTGTATTATCAGGTATACCAGGTACACCAGGTGAAAACATAGAGCAAATGCCTAAAGTAGGAAAACAAATGCAGCCATCTAGTTTAAGGGCTGGTAACCTGCAGTATGTTATGTTACATTTTTGTTTTTTGGTTTAAAAATGCTTTAAAAGAGAAGTATCAGATCAGATCTTTTTTTCTCAGTTCGGGAATTCATCCTGCCCTGGCAAAGTCATCGCCCCCCACCCCCACCCTCCCCTGGCACTTATATTTAATGCAAAGTGTTCCTTGTGCTTCTGGTTGTTGAAATCTGAAGTCCTCTGCCCCCTGTGGCTAGTTTTCTGCCTGGGACAGTTCCCTCGGCTCTCTTAACCCCTGCAGCAAGGTCACAGCTACGATGAGCTGTGTGTTGGAAAAGTTGGAAGAAGACTTAGGATTTCAACTAAAACAGCAGCATAAGGGACACCTTACATTGAAAGTAAGGACTGTATGTTCCACAAACGAGAGCCCCACAGACACATATGAACCTCAGCACAATAATTTAAAAAAATGTACACTCTTCTTTGTCAAAGCCTATCTTAAAGTATATGTGAACCCTCCCCTTGAAAAACAACCCATTCAGTTAAAAATAGAAACATTTATACATACATATAAAAACATTAAAAACACCTTCTCTTCAAGTGGTTACATACCCTCTGTAGGCAGCTGCATAAGGAGCTCAGGGAGGAGAAACAGCAGCACACTGGTCATCCCAGTGAATGGCTGTGCTGAGGGGGTGTGGCAGCAGAAATCTGATTATTGGATGAGGGCAGTATGAGTTCCAACACAGCCAGAAAACTGACCTTGCTGTGCTCTCATGCCTAGTGTAGTCAGCTTATGAATTGGAAAGCAGAGGGACTGGTAGGAAAACCGTGTATTTCACACAAATAAAGTAATACAAAGAGAACATAATACTTTTTCACTGATCCTTGTTCTGGCAAATCAGGAAGCAGGTCTTGATACCCATCACCCGATTGGCTGAAAGGACAGGCAATTCCTAGGAGGTATAGGGAGGAGCCACACAGTGGAAGCCACCATGATACAAAAGACACAGGAGCCTGCTCCCCGTCGCCTGTAGGAGCTCACTGCCCGCTGCCTGTAGGAGCCCGCTGCCCACCACTCATGGGAGTCCACAACCTGGCCGCTGCCCACATACCCACCCGCTGCTCGCAACCAAGATGGGGGTAAGTGCTGCGGGGGGACGGATGCCGCCGACCAACCAGCTAACCAGGGGGTGTGGTTGTTTGCCACCCAAAAAAAACCCCACCAGCTGCCATTGGTTTACATATTCTTTAAAGAAGAACTTCATTACAATAGTCAAAGGCTACTTAGAAACTGGAAACTGTTGAGACAACAAATAGTTTTGTCAGCAGTGTGTATTTACAATATAGCATATACAGTGCAGGGATGCAGTGACCATAAACATGTAGGATACAATAGTGAAAGGTATGATCACAGCATAGAAAGTATAGTCAGGTGTATATAATGTACACTATATGTACATATTACTGCCTGCTGCAATCTGCATGTTGTGGCCTACGATGCACACTCCTGATCACTACACCTGTATAATATGCTATACGTTATATAAATGTGACCACTGCTCTCTTTATACTAGGCTGTATATTACATACTGATTATCACTAGACTATTATACATTCACACCAGCAAGGTGGATGGAGGAATCCTCCCTGACAGCTGGATTTCTCCCCTGTCAGAATACACTGATCAGTCAGAATACAGCCAATTGACTGAGCACACTGATTGAGAAAAGTTTTCCAACATCCTCATTTGACAGAAGTTGATCTATCAGTTGACTTCTGTTAAACAGGGACAGCCATATGTGGATCTAAATTCAGCCAGTCCCTGCTGAACGAACCCAATATTGATCCATGTTTGGCCAGCTTTACATAGAGCCCAGCATACAGAGTGCAGTAATAAAAAATATGTAATGTGCCACCCTGCATAAAGAGTGCAGGGTTCAGGAATATGTAACATAAAACCCATTGTACATTCAGGAGTACTGTCCAGAGACCATTAATATGTAGCATAAAACTGTAAGAGGTATGTAACAAATAGCACAGCATACAGAGTATAAGGGTTCTGAGTATGTAATGTACAAGGTACAGTATGTTACAAAATCCTTACATACATTACATACTCTTGGTCACAGAACTCTGAATGCTTCGTGTCCCCCAGAAAATTTTCCTTGTCCTCCCCAAGCACAACTCACCCTTCACCCAAGTATTCCCTCCTAAAGCAACAATCTATTACTCGCCTCTGCACACCTCTTTGCTTACCTCTGCGTCTGCCCCCATCTACAGCTTAACTCTGCCACTTTCATTTCTACATCCCTATCCATCTTTCATCTCTTCACACACCACCAGCAGCTCTCCCCTCTTCACATTATGCCACCCCACCGCTCTCATCTCTGCACAAACCCCCCTTCAAGTTATCTCATCTGCACAAATCCTCACGCCCCAGCTCTCATCTCTGCACAAATGCTCCCCTTCCCAGCTCTTTCATCTGCACAAATCCCTCCCCCTACTTCCTAGCTCTCATCTCTGCACAAATCCCCCCCTCCCCAGCCATCTCATCTGCACAAATCCCCCACCTCCCCTTTCCAAGCTCTCATCTCTGCACCCCCCCCCCCCCCCAGCTGTATGTAATTCATGGTTCAATGTTTGGAGTCTGGCGGCTTCAAAGAGCTTTGAGTGGGAAGAAGCCTCTACCTCTGTGTCCTGTCTTACCTGATCTAAGCCCTAAGCCTGGTGCTTCTGCCTGGACCAATCCTTTGGCTATTTGCTGTCAATGTCTCTGCCTGCTGCCTGTACGAACCCTGGCCAAAATATGGACCATGTTCCTGTCTTCTTCATGAAGAACTGCTTTGACCATGGCTCTGCCTGGCAGCAGTACTGACCTATCTGCATGTTCCACTGGCTACATTCCTGCCAGACACCAGTGCCACGCATCCTCTGTGGACAACTGGTTTGAATGGCAATTACTCAGTCATGCAACACTGTACCCAAACAAATTTTTTATAATTTTCTTCACACAAATAGAGCTTTCTTTTGGTGGTATTTAATCATCACTGGGTTTTTAATTTTTGTGACATAAGTGAAAAAAGAGCGAACATTTTGAAAAAGAAACACTTTTTTTTTCTTTCTATGATAACATTTTGCAAATAAGTAATTTTTGTTTATAAATTTGGGCCAAAATTTATACTGCTACATATCTTTGGTAACAATAACCCAAATAAGTGCATATTATTTGGTCTGTGGGAAAGTTATAGAGTCTACAAGCTATGGTTCAAATCATTGAAAATTGATCACACCTGATGTACTGATGTACTCATTTCTTGAGGCCCTGAAATGTCAGGGAAGTGCAAATACCCCCCAAATGACCCCTTTTTGAAAAGTAGACATACAAAGGTATTTAGTAAGAGGCATGGTGAGTTTCTTGAAGTTGTAATTTTTTCCCCACAATTCCCACAATAAATGAAGAAATTATTATTATTATTATTATTATTATTATTATTATTTACACTAAATTGTCAAAATAACAAGTTATTTCTCACACACAGCATATGCATGCTTCCAATTACACCCCAAAACACATTCTGCTACTCCTCCTGAGTATGGTGATGCCACCTGTGTGAGACTTTTTCACAGCCTGGCCACATAGAGAGGTCCAACATGCAGGGAGCACCATCAGGCGTTCTAGAAGCATAAATTACACATAAAAGGCCCTGGAGCCCCAGGACAATGGAATAACCCACAAAATGACCCCATTTTGGAAAGCAAACACCCCAAGGTATAATCTATGAGGCATAATGAGTCTTTTGAATGGTTTATTTTTTTTCCAAAAGTCTTCGAAAAACGTGGAAAGAAAATGAAAACGTATTTTTTTTACACAAAGTGGTCAATTTGAAAGATATTTCTAACACATAGCATGTACATAGCAAAAATTACACCCAAAATACATTCTGCTGCTTGTTCTGAGTATGGTGATACCACATGTGTTAGACTTTTAGACAGCCTGGCCACAGAGAAAGGTCCAACATGCAGGGAGCACTGTTAGGGATTCTAGGAGCATAAATTACACATAAAACGACTTATTACACATTTGAAGGCCCTGGAGCACCAAGACAATGGAATTACCCACAACATGACACCATTTTGGAAAGCAAACACCCCAACGTATATTCTATGTGGCATTATGAGTCTTTTGAACATGTCATTTTTTTCCAAAATTTTTTGGAAATCGTGGAAAGAAAATGAAAACATATTTTTTTTTTACTCAAAATTGTCAATTTATCAGATTTTTCTAACACATAGCATGTACATAGCAAAAATCATCCCCAAAAAACATTCTGCTACTCCTCCTGAGTATGGCGATACCACATTTGTGAGACTTTTACACAGCCTGGCCACATAGAGAGGTCCAACATTTAGGGAGCACCGAAGAAAGAAAAAGAAAACACCCAACTGGTGACAGGTATTCAGGTACTCTGATGGGCTAGTGACATGTACTCGGGTACTCTAATGGGCTGGTGACAGGTACTCAGGTACTCTCATGAGCTGGAGATAGCTACTCGGGTACTCTTATGGGCTGGTAACAGGAAGTCGGATACTCTGATGGGCTGGTGACAAGTACTTGGGTAATCTGATGGGATGGTGACAGGTACTCAGGTACTCCGATGGGCTGGTGACAGGTACTCGAGTACTCTGATGGGATGCTGACAGGTACTCGGATACTCCAATGGGCTGGTGACAGGTACTTGTGTACTCTGATGGGATGATGACAGGTACTCGGGTACTCTGATGGGATGGTGACAGGTACTCGGGTACTCTGATGAGATGGTGACAGGTACTCGGGTACTCTGATTTGCTGGTGACAGGTACTCGGGTACTCTGATGGGCTGGTGACAGGTAATTGGGTACTCTGATGGGATAGTGACAGGTACTTGGGTACTCTGATGGGATGGTGACAGGTACTCAGGTACTCTTGGGCTGTGACAGGCACTCTGATGGGCTGTGACAGGTAGTCTGGGGCTGTGACAGGTACTCTGATGGCCTGGGATAGGTCCTCTTTATTTGGGGGGGGGGAACAGGCACTGAAGAGTGTAACACCAGAGCAATACAGTATTACCCTAGCAACACCGTACTACTCTGGGGAAGTGATCAGGATTTTATTTTACACATTATGATGGCTTATACCAGTGAATTTCATTGTTATAAGCAACCATTTTTTACGGAATGAAACTGGTTCAATTCAGTGTCTTTTGTTGTGATTAGCTGTGATTGGCCAAAGCTAATCACATGGTACATATGGGCTGTGATTGGCCCTGTCTGTACCATGTGATCACTGTGACCAATTACAGCTAGTAGCACAATTGTATACAATGGATGTCATGAAAGAAAGCCATCCATTGTTTACAACTGCTGATCTTCTGTGTTTGGTCACAGCAATCACATGGTACTGGCAGCAGGCCAGTACAGTGATATGTCAACACAGGACACAGGCAGTGACAGTTCGCCCTCCCCCCCCCAGAACAACAGTGCTCCCGCCCGGCCATCATTTTGCTATGAGCCAGTCAGGAAGGTGTTAAGGCCTCGAGAAATAAGATAGGCAGTCAGTACATCAGGGCAAATCAATTTTCAAATATATGTACCATAGTTTGTAGACTCTGCAACGTTCGACTAAATAGTATACAGTGACTTGGGCCATTTTTACCAAGAAAATGTAACAAAATACATTTTGGACTTGATTAATTAAGAAAGATTATTTATTAGCAAAATGTTATAGCAAAAACTAAGAAAACTGATTTTTTTTTCAAAATTTTTAATTACATTTTTAAAACATGTAAAACATTTGTGATTAAATACCACCAAAAGAAATCTCTATCTATCTAAAAAAATTATAAAAATGTAATTTTTATACGGTGTTGCATGGCTGAGTATTTGTCAATCAAAGTGTGACAGTGCTAAAAACTGAAAATTGGCCTGGACTTAAAGAGGAAGTAAACCCATCAGGGTTTTTTTTCCTTCCCCCTTCCCTGCAAAGTAAAGGCATAATGTACTAGTATGCATCACATACTAGCACATTATGTGACACTTACCTGTAAACGGAGCTCGCGCTATCCCCGCTGGAGGGCGCATTCATCTTCGCCTGTCTTCCTTCCGGGGCCGCAGACTCAGAGAGAGAGACTTCGGCAGTGTGACTGGCTAGAGCTGCGTGACATCACTCCTGCACGTGTGCATGGGAGCCGTCGGTCACTGCACAGAGCTCGGAAGGAACGGCACCCATGCCCATTCCTTCAGAGCGCATGTGCTGATGACATCATCGGCACAGTATACAGTAAATATCTCCTAAACGCCGCACGTTTAGGAGATATTTACAGTGCCTATAGGTAAGCCTAGATGGAGGTTTACAACCTCTTTAAAGGGGGTGAAAGTGTCTGGAATTGAGGTAGTTAAAGTAGTACTAAAGTGTCACAATACAAATACATTTGTATTGGCCAGCTGAGCAGAGGACATAAAATGTTTGATCTGAAAAAATGCAAAAACACAACTGATGTGTTTAGTGCTGCCAGCCTCCAGCTTGCTGTCTGCTGCTTCCCTGAACTTCCAGTAGGGAATTGTATATTGTACCCTTAACTAATGTTGAGCGAACCCGGACTGTAACGTTCGGGTCCATACCGAACTTTCGGGTGTCCGGGGCACGGACCCAGACCCGGACATTTCAAAAATCGTTCGGGTTCGGTCCGGGGTTCTGCTATTTTACTCCACGTGTTGAGAAGCTGCTGGGCAGCCAATCAACAAGCTTTCACTCGTTTGCCCTTAGAAGCCATCACAGCCATGCCTACTAATGGCATGGCTGTGATTGGCCAGTGCATCATGTGACCCAGCCTCTTTATAAGCTGGAGTCACAGTGC
>BLSH010201113.1:0-17024 GCA_018402905.1 Glandirana rugosa
GGAGTGGGTGGATTCTATAAGGGGAGGGGCTTATTAGAAGTGGGAGGGGTCAAAAGGAAGGGCGGGGCCTGGCGCCCCCCCATCCAAAAATTTCACCAGCCGCCACTGCTCCTGAGTATGGCGACACCACATGTGTGAGACTTTTACATAGCCTGACCACATACAGAGGCCCAACATTGAACTAGCACCTTCAGGCGTTCTACAAGCATAAATTACTAATTTCTCAACACCCTATTACACTTTTGAAAGTCCTGGAGCACCAGGACAATGGAATTGCCCACAAAATTACCCCATTTTGGAAAGCAAAACCCCAACGTACAATCTATGAGGCATAATGAGTCTTTTGAACATGTCATTTTTTTCCAGTAGTTTTTGGTAAATGTGGGAAAAAAATGAAAACGCTTTTATTTTTACACAAAGTTGTCCATTTATATGATATTTCCAACACATAGCATGTACATAGCAAAATACATTCTACTACTCCCCCCGAGTATGGCGATACCACATGTGTGAGACTTTTACAGGTGATGTTTACTCATGGGTGTGACGGTCACTGACAGGTGATTGGCAATGGGCACTGATGGGTGACTGGCGGTGGTCACTGATGGGTGACTGGCTGTGGTCACTGATGGGTGACGGGTGTCTGGCGGTGGTCACTGATGGGTGACGGGTGTCTGGCGGTGGTCACTGATGGGTGAGGGTGTCTGGAGGTGGTCACTGATGGGTGATAGGTGACTGGCAGTGGTCACTGATGGGTGATAGGTGACTGGCAGTGGTCACTGATGGGTGACGGGTGACTGGCGGTGGTCACTGATAGGTGATGGGTGACTGGCGGTGGTCAATGATGGGTGACGGGTCTCTGGTGGTGGTCACTGATGGGTGACGGGTGTCTGGTGGTGGTCACTGATGGGTGACGGGTGACTGGTGGTGGTCACTGATGGGTGACTGGTGGTGGTCACTGATGGGTGACTGGTGGAGGTCACTGATGGGTGACTGGCGATTCACACTGATGGGTGCCGGGTGTCTGGTGGTGGTCACTGATGGGTGACTGGCAGTGGTCACTGATGGGTGCCGCATGTCTGGCGGTGGTCACTGATGGGTGACGGGTGTCTGGCAGTGGTAACTGATGGGTCATGGGTGACTGGCGGTGGTCACTGATGGGTGCTGGGTGTCTGGTGGTGGTCACTGATGGGTGACTGGCGGTGGTCACTGATGGGTGCCATGTGTCTGGCGGTGGTCACCGATGGCTGACGGGTGTCTGGCGGTGGTCACTAATGGGTGACCAGTGTCTGGTGGTGATCATTAATGCGTGATGGGTGACTGGCGGTGGTCACAGATGCATGACGGGTGACAGGTAAACTGGCGGTGGTCACAGATGTGTGACGTGTGACAGGTGACTGACGGTGGTCACTGATGGGTGACAGGTGACTGGCGGTGGTCACTGATGGGTGACGGGTGACTGGCGGTGGTCACTGATGGGTGACTGGCGGTGGTCACTGATGGGTGACGGGTGACTGGCGGTGGTCACTGATGGGTGACGGGTGGTGGTCAGTGATGGGTGACGGGTGACTGGCGGTGGTCACTGACGGGTGACGGGTAACATGCCACGGTCACTGATGGGTGACAGGTGACAGGTGCACTTTATGATGGCAGTCTGATGACAGGTGCACTTTATGATGACAGGTACCCTTTATGGGGGCAGATGGGGTGACTGTTGGGTGACAGTTGCATTGGGGGGGGGGGGCAGGGTGAAGTGTCAGTGTGATTTTACTTTGCAGATCAGTAACTCACTGATCCCAGCTCTTCTCTCCTCACACTGGACACTGTGTGAGGAGAGAAGAGCTGGTAACAGTGAGTTACCACTCTGTTTACATTGGATGTGATCGGCTGTGAAGTAGATCACAAGGTAACAGCCGCCGGCTGATACCAGTGTCGGTGACAGGCAGTGTTCCCCGGGAACACGCTGCCACCGACGCGCACGCGCAGCACGCTCCCGATCGCGCGCATGTGCTGTGCGAACGGCAGACGTGCCATTTGTGATCGGCCGTGACTTCGTCACGGCCGATCACATGGTGAACAGCCATAACCAATGGCTGTTCACCCCTGTCGGTGACACCGACAGAGCCGGGATGCACGCGCCCGATCGCGCGCAATCCCGGCTTAAAGGGACGACGTCATATGACGTTGTCCCAGAACAATAGCCCTTCCGCCCCGCCATCATTTGACGGTGGGCGGACGTGAGGTGGTTAAAACAGATGGTGCAAAAAGTCCATCTATGTCACGTGGGATTCTGAATTGCTGAGTGAATTTTTGATTCTCTATACATGGACTTTTTGCATCATCTCTTTTAACTGGCTCCCGACTGGCTTGCGTACATTTACTGCTGCAGAGTAGGGTTGCCACCCTTTCTTCAAGCCAAACCTGAACACTTAAAGGTCTGGGACACCTTTGGGTGCCCCCAAGGAGAATAGTAATGCGGTGAGCATAGCGTACCACAGCGAACGGTGAGTGTGGCCAAATTGCTCTTGCTGACATCATCTCCCTGCCCCCCCAGTGATGTCAAACCTGCCCCCAGACAGCTGACCCCAACAGATTTTTGTGTGACTGTCTCGGTTACTTGGGGAGCCACAAACTGGTCTAAACAATGTGTCCAGGTTTCAGTCCACCTGAAACCCGGACACATGATTCAAAACCTGGACTGTCCAGGTGAATCCCGGACAGGTGGCAACCCTACTGCAGAGTGGCTCTGTCCCGCGAATCACCGTTTACAAACGGCAGCTCGCGTGTGTGTTGTAGCGGGCGGGAGTGCACCGCCGGCGGCGCGCTCTCATGCCCGATGCACTCTGCAGGAGTGTGGACGCGGCTCAGACGGACTCGATCTCCACCGGCGAGCCATGATTGCCTAGCAGAGAAGAAAAATGGGGAACCGCTGATGTAAACACGGCGGTTCCCCGCTCTGTCAGGCGGCATCTAAGAGATCTACTGATCCCTGTCACTGGGATCAGTTAGATCTCTGGTGCCCCTGGCAGCCCAGCCCCCTCACAGTTAGAACACGCCTAGGAAACACAGTTACCCCCTTGATTGCCCCCCCCTGCAGGTTAACCCCTTCACTGCCAATGACATTTATACAGTAACCAGTGGATATTTAAATTTCTGATCGCTGTATAAATGTCATTGGTCCCAAAAAATGTGTCAAAAATGTCTGACATATCTGCCCCAATATCGCAGTCCTGATAAAAATCGCAGATCGCCGCCATTACTAGAAGACAAAAATAGTAAAGACGCCAGAAATTAATTCTCATGGTTTGTAAACGTGGCAACTTTTGCGCAAACCAATCAATAAAAGCTGTGCCAAATCGCCTAGCGCGGGAAATCCTTCCTTAGCATATTTTTAGTTTATCATTCATACATAGCGCTGCACTATTGTTTTGTTTACATATCTTGGTTACTTGGGGAGCCGCAGCCCAGTCTGAATAATGTATGCGGGTTTTAGGCAGACTGAAACCCGGACACATGATTCAAAATCCGGACTGTCTGGGTGAATCCTGAACAGATGGCATATAAAGAAACCTATGCTTTCCTTTTTCCCCCTGCAGCCACTGAATGGGGAGGAGGAGAAGCAGGCTTTCAGCAGTAGCAGGGGGATAATGGAGGACATAGGTTTCTCTATATGCCCCCCCCATCCAGGTGTACAGGGGAGCCGCACGGGCATGGGGCGGGGTCGCAATTGCAAAGGCATTTTGGGAGATGGATCCCCAGGGCCTTCTCATATATCACAAACATAAGGAATGCAATGTCTGTGTCATTCCCTCATTTCAGCTGGTGGGTTTTTTTTTTTTCATAAATTATCATTTCAATTATTTTTTTATTGAGTCTTAGAGACGTAACAAACATTACCAGAAACATAAGGACAGTAAAACATCCCATATGTTAGAAAGAAAAATACAGTCAGCGACAGAGGAATGAGTTTCCACAGAGACGTACAAAGTTATAACTGAACACAACTGTCATAATGAATCCTCTCCCAAAAGAGAGATTACCGTCACATCACCATATTACAGAGAACTCAGGAAAGGAAAAACAACCAACGTTTTTCTTTATTTTCCCTAGCTCTAAATTTTGCTCCCTGTGGAAATCCATGTGCATGCAAAGAGTGATTTTTCTCCATCGTGGACCTTTAAAGGGATGTCACTTAACCACTTCACCCCCGGAAGAATTTCCCAGTTTAGAACCAGAGCACTTTTTGCGATTCGGCGCTGTGTCGCTTTAACTGACAATTGCGCGGTCGTGCGACGTTGTACCCAAACGAAATTTGCGTCCTTTTTTTCCCACAAATAGAGCTTTCTTTTGGTGGTATTTGATCACCTCTGCGTCATTTATGATCACCGCTATAAACAAAAGAAGAGCGACCATTTTGCAAAAAACACACAAATTTTTTGCTAAAATACAAATACAAAAAAAAAATATAAAAATAACATTTTTTTTCACCGGTTTTGGCCGATTTATATTCTTCCTCATATTTGTGATAAAAAAAAATCGCAATTTATTGATTGGTTTGCCCAAAAGTGGCCGCGTTTATGGATGGTGAGAATTCATTTCTGGGGTTTTTATTTTTTACTAGTAATGGCGGCGATCTGCGATTTTTAGCAGTACTGTGATATTGCGGTGGACATGTCGGACAATTTTTTGGGACCAATGACATTTATACAGCGATCAGATATTTAAATGTCCACTTATTACTGTATAAATGTCATTGGCAGTGAAGGGGTTAACCTGCAGGGTGTAGTGAAGGGGTTAACTGTGTTCCCTGGGCATGTTCTAACTGTGGGGGAGGGGTTGGGCTACCATGGGCATGAGAGATCTAACTGATCCCAGTGACAGGGATCAGTAGATCACCCATGCCCGCAATGTCAGAATGGGGAACCGCCGTGTTTACATCCCCGTTCTTTGCCTGTGGCCGCTCATCGCGGCTTGCCGGCCGACATCGGGTCCGCCCGAGCCGGGGGCACACTCCTCAGGAATGCGGCGGGCGTGCGCCCCCTAACGGCCATTTGCAGATCGCGGTCATTTTACGGCGATTCGCGCACAGCATCCACACTGCCGCCGTGGGGAACTGGTTAAAGTGTCACTAAATCCACATCATAAAAAACAATCAATAAATGGTGTATTCCGTGATGTTCATACTCACTCAGTCATAATGAGATTCCTTTTCTGCATTTTGCAAAAAACCTGGTTGATCCTGCTGCTCTCTATCTCCCCCTCCTGTCCATGTCCACAATTCAGCTAGGGATTTTGCAGAGAAGTGGTGGCAGCTCTGCACATGCTCAGTTTACAGTAAGTTTCTATGCTGATCATTTCCTGCCTATCACATCTGAGCAGCCCGTGTGACTATAGAGTCACACATGTGGGCGTATACACAGCAGCAAATGACAGCCCTATCCCTCCTTCCTCTTCCATGCCCACTAACCAGCTAAACACAATGGGGATTGGATATTACATGTAGATTAATGGAGGCTTTGCTTCCCGGTTATCTAAAGCACAATCTGGAGGGGTGTGGCAGCCTGTGACTGGCAGAAATCCGTCTGCACCATGTAATTGCCAAAAATAATAAAGCTTTGATTTCAAATATATATTTGTATTACAATTTAAACAGTTTATTGATATTATTTATTTATTATTATTATTATTTCTATTTATTTTTACTCTGTATTACAAAGGCTGTTTTTTTTATTTTGAGCATGTGACCAGCAGCAGAGGACTAGAAGCTCCTCCTGCTTATATTTCCCTGCATACAGGCTGGGAGAGAGCTGCACCTGGCTGATTTTGGACCTGGCTTTAACGACTGTGAAATGTCTCTAAGCTGTCTCCTGATTATGGGCTAGCAGAGTATTGCACCTTGTTGCCCCTCCTCTGTCCAAACTTGGGGTGTGAAGAATGAAAGTTGCTCATTTAGTCCCTCTTTGGTTAATCCTGAAGTCCAGACAGCTGCTGCACAAGCCTCCTGCTGAACAGGCCCAGCTCCTGACTGTCAGGGTAGCTCCAGCTAAGCCTAGCTCAGGCTGGACAGGGGGGGGGGTGCATCTTCAGCTCTCTTTCTTCCACTAGCTTCTTCCTTCTGCCCAGGGGCAGAGCCCCCCAACACAGGGGTCCCCTCCAGGTGGCTGGACATTGCTCCCTCACTGCCAGGCTCCAGAATATTTATGGCCTATCTCCCTGCCTTGTGGGCCTTACCTACCCAGGGATTGGAGGAGACTCCATAAATATTTAGGCTTATGCCTGGTACAAACTGTGAGTTTTTTCCGTTCAAAAAACTGTCAGCTCCGGTTGAAGCTGCTGTACTAACAATCCAAAGTAAGTACAGCGATCTCCCACACTGAGATGTTGTGTTCTGACAGGGAGACGGCCTCCCTGCTAGAACACTCCAGTCAGCGCTCTCAACCATTGGCTTCTGTTGGATCGGCTGCTTTACACACAGCCCGAATGTCACCCAGCAGCAGCGGCCCGTCCATTAGGGACGCACTCCCCCTATCAATGCGTCCAGACCTCTGATCTACATACAGGGCGCCGGATGCATGGATTCCAATGGTGGATGTGTGTTTTTTGGAAGCATGTGATTAGGACCAGAGGCTCTAATAGGCTTCAAAAAAGGGTGGGCTCAGGGTGCAGATCCCACCCAGTTGTGTGACACTAGTGAATGAATATTCGCTATTGCCACACTGATCCTCCTCCCAGCCAATCAGGAAGCGGGTCTTGAGACCCGTCACCCGATTGGCTGAAAGGACAGATGATCCTATTGGATGCCTAGGAGGAGGAGGGAGGAGCCACATGGCGGAAGCCACCATGATGCAGAAGAGAAGGAGAGGACACAGGAGCCGCTGACCACCGCCCGTAGGAGCCCGCAACACGCCCATTGCCCACCGCCATAGGAGCCCACAACCCGTCCGCTGCCCACCGCCTGTAAGAGCCTGCAACCTGCCTGTAGGAGCCCACAACCCAGCCCCTGCCCGCTGCCCGTAGGAACCCGCAACCTAGATAGGATAAGTGCCGGGGAGTGCTGCCGACCAACTGGGGGGGTGGTTGTTTGCCACCCCCCACAAAAAAAACACCAGCCACCACTTTCGCCCAGCATTCGGTCCGTGTGTACGGGGCTTTAGTCTCTGTTCCTCCACCCTCTACATTCTAGAACCATCTAGCCAGTTCCAGAAGCCAGGAAAATGTAACAGAGACCCAGCCCTTGAAGCTCTGAACAACACAACCCAAAAATTAACTCCAGCTTCTCTGTCTACAGAGGAGCTAAAACGAAATTTGCCTACTTTGCACACTGACGGTGCTACATATGTTATGAATCTTTTAGAGATTTTGTATTTGTAAAGCTTTATTGTTCCGAAAATGCTGTAATTTTGTGGTGCCTCAAAATTCTTGCCTTCAAAAGTACTTTCTAACTAGAGACATATATGAATAGTAGGGATGCGGCACAGCATGGAGAGCCAATTTATTTCATGATGATACACAACCAAAGAGCCCAGGACATACTACACAGGTCCAAAAAAGCAAGTCATAAAACACCACCATAATATGTTGAGTGAGGAAGGTGTTTATTGCCCCAAGGTTTCTGGGTATTTATGAATGAGTTGGATTTATCTCTCTTGGTAGGGAATACTTTTTTGTAGGTATATTGTACTTCAACAAGTCAAATTAGGTGTCAGGTTAGTTCTCCAGTGTCTAGTAATTGTTAACCTCTATGTAAAATGTCCATGCATAACTATTATCCTTAAAGGATAGGGAATAGTCTTGATGCCCAAATTTAGAATACCTAAACCAGGAGAGAGGGACACCAATTTACCTGTTACCTCGAATAAGATCCTAACAATTTTGAACTGGAGGCTACTGAGATATTTGCAATGAAATATGTATGTCATGAAACCATAGTAAACATTTTGTCTTGAAACCTAAGCAAACGTTCATGTCTTATCTATTGCATACCTTTGCTGCAGGTGTCCATTCAAAGGCCGGACCTCCCTCACCTGTGTGCTTTAGTAGGCCCTCCTCAGCTGGTCTCCGCCCCAGGCTTTAATTGGTAACAGGATATAATACCTGGCAGTGCTAGGCCGCATTGCTGATCAACGTTTGTTCGTGTTTGGCTTGTGTGTGATTGTCTCCTTCGTTTGGTCTGTGTCTTATCCGTGTACTGATCCTTGGCTTGTCTGACTATCCCTTCCTACCTGATACCTCGACCTTCGGCTTGTCTTCGGTTTCTCCTGTCTGCTGGTAGCCCTGACCCTTCACTATCCCTCTGACTATTCTTGCTGCTGCTGTGCTGCTGCTTCCCCTCTACCACCTGGGCCCAGTCCGAGCATGAGCTAGGGGACCCTGGTGGCTGCGACCTGGATCCAGTTGCAGCCAAATCCATCCTCACCACTAGAGGCTCTGGTGAACACCCACTGGCTCTTAGATTCCACGCCCTGGGGAAACCAATGCACTAGCTCCCTGTGTTCCAGTGTCCATGCTCTAGGGGGCCCTCTCCCCGTATCAGCCAGTACTACTTAGCAGCAGTCAGCCAAAGGTCCACAACCTTGCAGTGCACTTCACAACCTTAGCGTGCGCTTCGCACTTCAGTGGTGCGATTCCCACTCTTGCAGTGCGCATCTGTTACCCGACCTCAGGTGCCGTGACAATGAATAAGATTGCCTAGTTATCCACTGTGTCTCCAGCAATACGAGATCTGATTTGGAATAAATTTGGATAGTCCATATGGGGGTCAATTATTATTGTTATTATTATACAAGATTTATATAATGTCAAAAAAATATAAAGGGACACAGTACAGTTACAATACAATTCAATACAAGAGGGTTAGGAGAGCCCTGTTTGTGAGAGCTTACAATCTAAGAGGGAGGAACGAGTGGTACAAAAGGTAATAACTGCGGGGGATGAGTTAATGGCGGAAGTAAAAGTTCAGTTATTAGGTGGAGGTAGAATAGACTTTCATGAAAAGATGAGTTTTCAAGGATCACTGAATGGCAAACAGGGTAGAAGATAGCTGGACAGATTTGGGTAGAGGGTTCCAGAGGATGGGAAAGGTTCTTGAGAAGTCCTGGAGGAAAGCATGGGAGGAGGTGATCAGGGAACTAGAGAGCAGGAGGTCTTGGGAGGTGCAGAGAGGATGGTTTGGGTGATTTCTGGAGACAGGGTTGGTGATGTAGTTCAGTGCAGAGTTGTGGAGGCTTTGCATGTTGTTGTTATTATTTTGAATTTCATTCATTGGGCAATTAGAAGTCAGTGGAGGGATTGGCAGAGAGGGGTGACAGACACTGAGTAGTTGGTAAGGTGGATGAGTCTCGTAGCAATATTCATGATAGACTGAAGAGGAGATAGCCTACATAGAGGAAGGTCTATGAGAAAGGAGATGCAACAGTTAAGCCGAGAGATAACAAAGGAGTGAATTAGTAGCTTGGTGGTCTCATTGGTTAAAAATGGTCATCTATTGGAAATGTTATGAAGTGAAGGCAGCAAGATTTGGAGAGCTGAAAGGACATATTAGAGTCCAGGATTGCATCTAGAATCCTGGCCGGAGGGGAGGGACTGATAGTTGTATTATTGATCTTGTTGGAATCTTTGAAAGAAAATGCACAGGATTGGGGAAATATTATGAGCTCCATTTTAGAAAGATTTAATTTAAGGAAGTGGTGTAACATCCATACTGATATGTCATTTAGTAAAGCGAGAGGAGACTGTAGGGGTGAGGTGAGGAGCAGAGAGATAGATTTGGGTGTCATCGGCATACAGATGGTATTGGAAGCTGTGGGAAGTTATCAAGTGACCAAGGGAGGAGTTGTAGATTGACAATATGGGGGTCTGAAGACCAAACCTTGGGTGATAGAGTTGTAGATGAACGGAAACCAGGAAAGGGCAAGGGGAACCAGGAATGGGCAAAGTCACAGAGGCCAAGGGAGTGGAGTTTTTTAAGTAGAGCAGGTGGTCTTTGGTATCAAAGGCAGCAGAAAGGTCTAATAATATGAGTATTAAATGATGGCCATTGGTTTTAGCGGTTAATAAGTCGCAGCTTCTGTAGAGTGTTGAGTGGGTGAAAGCCAGACTGTAAAGGGCCAAGAAGGTTGTTGCCAGTGTGGCAGGGACTTGGACAATCATAGACTAGACCAGGGTTTCTCAACCAGGGTTCCGTGGAACCCTAGGGTTCCTCCAGAGGTTGCTAGGGGTTCCTTGAGTAAAGGTCAATTTCTACCTCTCAGATAAATTCCCAATGAGCAGGAAGGTCTAATAATATGAGTATTGAATGATGGCCATTGGTTTTAGCGGTTAATAAGTCGCAGCTTCTGTAGAGTGTTGAGTGGGTGAAAGCCAGACTGTAAAGGGCCAAGAAGTTTGTTGCCAGTGTGGCAGGGGCTCGGACAATCATAGACTAGACCAGGGTTTCTCAACCAGGGTTCCTCCAGAGGTTGCTAGTGGTTCCTTGAGTAAAGGTCAATTTCTACCTCTCAGATAAATTCCCAATGACATCATTAATCTTTTTAGCTATCTGTAAGGGGTAATTCTTCCCAATGACCACAAGTGTAAGGAGCATTTTTCCCATTGACCATCACACTAATGTATCATGAGTTGTAGATTTTTAATTTTTAGCAGGGGTTCCCCAAGAACGGAGAACAATTTCAAGGGTTCCTCTGTGTTGAAAAGGTTGAGAAAGGCTGGACTAGACATTCTAGAAGTTTGGAGGCAAAGCAAGGGAGACAGGTCTCAATTTAAATTGTTTTATTTTAAAGCTTCAAGTTTCAAGTTTTTTTTCCTTCATGCATTTAATGCATGAAAGTAAAAACCTTCTATGTGCAGCGCCCCCCGACCAATACTCACCTGACCTCCCTCTTGATCCAGCAATATGCACAAGAGCTGAGCTTCTCCTGGGTCTCCCATTGATCACTGGCTGAAAAAGCAGCGGGAGTCATGGGCTCCTGCTACTGTCAATTACAGCCATTCAGCCAATTAGGAGAGAGCGGGGTCAGGGCCAAGCCGCGGCTCTGTGTGTTTTATGGATGCAGGATCAGGGTTCAGGAGCAAGCACGCACCAGTGCCCCCAGAGCAAGCAAGCAGCTTACTATTGGGGGCACTGGCTGAAGAGGAGGAGCCAGGAGCCCCGGCAGGAGACTTGAAAAGAGGAGGACAGAGCAGGTAAGTATAACATGTTTCATTTTTTTTTGTTTTTTTTAAACTTTAAGTTCAATACATTATAAAGTTAACTTCTGAGAGAGCTTGGGGTCATAGATGATGCTCTGAGAGCCCAGAATTAGAGTTCAGCGAACCCGAACTGTAAACTTCGGGTTCGTACCGAACTTTCGGGTGTCCGCGTCCCCAATCCGAACCCGAACGTTTGAGAAAAACGTTCGGGTTCGGGTTCTGGGTTCTGGTATTTTATCACGCATGTTGAATAGCTGCAGGGCAGCCAATCAACAAGAGTTTCACTGGTTTTCCCTATAAGCCATCACAGCCATGCCTACTAATGGCATGGCTGTGATTGGCCAGTGCATCATGTGACCCAGCCTCTATATGAGGCTGGAGTCACAGTGCTGCATGTCACATGCTCTCTGGGTAGTGTAGGGAGAGGATGCTGCCGGCTCTGTGAGGGACAGATTGTGAGGGACAGATTGCAGTGATAATAACTAGGTAGAGATTACTACTACTGCTGTGAGGGACAGATTGTAGATCTATAACATCTCATCCTGCATTACAGAAAGATCTGATTACAGAACGATCTCTCATCCTGCATTACAGAACGATCTGATACTGGACTAGGTAGAGATTACTACTGCTTTGATGGACAGATTGCAGATCTAATAACATCTCCCATTTTTCTTCCTTTTGCAGCCCTCTAGCACTTTCCAGGTCTTTTTTACAGTCATTTTTGTGCCGAAAAGTTTGGGTCCCCATTGACTTCAATGGGGTTCGGGGTCTGGGGTAAAGTTCGGATAACGTTCGGTACCGAACCCAAACGTTTCCGGAAAGTTCGGCAGAACCCGCCAAACCCGAACATCCAGGTGTTCGCTCAACTCTACCCAGAATCATTGCAAGAGAGAGTATAAAACGCCCGGCTTCCTTTTCCCATTATAAATAAGGGATGGATTTAGTAAAGGTCAGTTGTCTTGTTGGATATTGTAGAACACAGAGTTCTCCTTTGACCTTGGTTTAGTAGCACTATAGAACAGGCAAGCAAGTTATGAATCCAGCCTTTTATTGCACAAGAGAAAAATGTGAACTTTCCATGTATCTAAAGTATTAAAGAGTTAAATTCTGACTGCAAAGAGCATTTCAGGGTATTGTTTCAGTAGCTGGTGTTTGTCAGATGCTGAAACCACCCCAAAGGATCAGAATGAGCAAACTTTAGGATTAAACAATTTAACTAATTGGCTTTGTTCTCTTCAACAAACTTCTTCTTAATCTGTCTCAAATTCCACTGAATATTTCATCATAGATATCCTTTTTGACTCATTGAAGAAATATTTCCAGTGAACATCTCAAAGCAAAATACAACGCATCACTAAAGTACATTTCTGGTTTTGTCGGCAGTTAAAAATGTATTGACCTCCCGGTTTCCAAAAGCAGGTTCTCACATGAATTTGTTTAACCACTTCAGCCCCGGGAGGGATTTACCCCCTTCCTGATCAGAACACTTTTTGCGATTCGGCACTGCGTTATTTTAACTGACAATTGCGCGGTCGTGCAACGTTGTACCCAAACGAAATTGACGTCCTTTTTCTCCCACATATAGAGTTTTCTTTCAGTGGCATTTGATCACCTCTGCGGTTTTCATTTTTTGCACTATAAACAAAAAAAGAGCGACAATTTTGAAAAAAGAACAATTTTTTAAAACTTTTTGTCTATAATAAATATAAAAAAATATATATAAAAAAAAATATTCATCAGTTTAGGCCAATATATACTCTTCTACATATTCGTGGTAAAAAAAAAAAAAATGCAATCAGCATATATTGATTGGGTTGCGCAAAAGTTATTGCATCTACAAACTATGGGAATTGATTTGTGGCTTTTATTATTATTATTTTTTTTTACTAGTAATGGCAGCGATCTGCGATTTTTATTGGGACTGTGATATTGCAGCGGACGTGTCGGACATTTTTGACACTTTTTGGGACCACTGACATTCATACAGCAATCAGTGCTAAAAATAGCCACTGATTACTGTATAAATGTCACTGGCAGGGAAGGGGTTAACACGTAGACCTCTTTCACACCACGTTTTTCAGGCGCTTTTGCGCTAAAAATAGTGACTGAAAAGAGCCTGAAACCCCCCCCCCCCCCAATACACCCCATTGTGAAAGCCCGAGTGAAAGGGGTCTAAGGGGGCGATCAAGGGGTTAAATGTGTTCCCTCATTGTGTTCTAACTGTGTGGGGGCTGGGTTGGCAGGGACATAACAGATCTAACTGATCCCAATCACAGGGATCAGTTAGATCTGTTATGTCCCCTCTCACAGAACGGGGAACCGACGGGTTTACATTGGCGATTCCCTGTTCTGTCTCTCTTTTAGGTGATCGTGGGTCTCTGGCGGACATCGAGTCCGCCCGACCCACGGGCACGCCCACGCAGCGTGCGGCGGGTGCGAGAGCGTGCCGGCAACGAGTGTTAGTGCACGCAGAGAGCGTGCAAGGGGGCAGACGACCGTGGACGCACTCCTGGCAATTAAGGTCCGCGCTGTAGCCATCTTTCGGCTATAGCACGGATCTGTAGTGCTTAATTTCAAGTCTCACATGCAGTCAGTTTCTACGGTTGGAATGATCTAAGCAGACATATCTGTGGTTATTTTTTTTAATAGAATTCATTTAATACTGGCTTCATATTTATGTGTTTGCATTTTCTTGGGTTTCTTGGGGCAGGTGTAGTGTCATACGCTGATTTTTAATGCAATTCCCACCAACAACTATAAGCGCCTATAAAATTCTTCAAAGGATCAAAAATTGGACATGTGTCTACACACCACACAGGTAATATTAATAACAATAGCAAACCTGTGCATTTGTTAAAATGCACTAACTCTATCACTGCCTACAGCTTCTGATGGAAGTGAACAGGCTGAGTAAATCCCCCCCCCCCCCACCATGTAGGACAGAAAGGTATTTGCACCCTAGGCCAGATCTAATAAATTACACTATATTACCAAAAGTATTGAGACCCCTGCCTTTACATGCACATGAACTTTAACGCCATCCCAGTCTTAGTCTGTAGGGTTCAACATTGAGTTGGCCCACCTTTTGCAGCTATAACAGCTTCAACTCTTCTGGGAAAGCTGTCCACAAGGTTTAGGAGTGTCTGGGAATGTTTGACCGTTCTTCCAGAAGTGCATTTGTGGGGTCAGGCACTGATGGATGAGAAGGCCTGGCTCGCAGTCTCCGCTCTAATTCATCCCAAAGGTGTTCTAGCGGGTTGAGGTCAGGACTCTGTGCAGACCAGTCAAGTTTCTCCACCCCAAACTTGCTCATCCATGTCTTTATGGACCTTGCTTTGTGCAGTGGTGCGCAGTCATGTTGAAACACGAAGGGGCCATCCCCAAACTCTTCCCAAAAATTTGGGAGCATGAAATTGTCCAAAATGTCTTGGTATGCTGACGCCTTAAGAGTTCCCTTCAGTGTTTACTATTATGATTAGCTGTGATTGGCCACAGCTAATCACATGGTATAGATGGGCTGAGATTGGCCCTGGGTGTACTATGTGATCACTGTGACCAATCACAGAGATCAACACAATAGTACACAATGAATGGAAGCCATCCATTGTGTACAGTTGCAATATGCCGTGACTGGTCATAGCAATCACATGGTACTGGCAGCGGGCTGGTACACTGATCTGTCATCCACCAGACACAGTGGGTGACAGATCGTGCCACAGCGGTCCCACCCAGCTGTCATTGTACTATAGGCCAGAGAGGAACCAGTTAAGTGAGATATATTCAAAGTGAAACAAAATCCACCCAAACATTAGTACACAACAAACATAAAAATACAACTGTACCAAAAATCCCAGTGACAGAATACATGACTTATAAACCTAACAAACAAAAAGCTTAACTACCTACAATATATATAAAATGGGGAACACCGACAGGCAGGAAAAACTGGTGGTGCAGAAGGCAGATGGGAAGGGGGAACCAAAACTGGGAAAAAGAAGACGGAAAAGCGGGAACAAGGCAGCAGGGTATTGGGTACAAGGTACAGGGCAGAAGCAAGATCAGGATTACTGGCAACAGGGCCGGCTCTATCACTAGGCGGAGTAGGCGGCCGCCTAGGGCGCACTGACTCCCAGGGCGCCAACCCCCTGTCCATATACTACCCCAGCCTGTCTATATACTACTCCAGCCATACCATATACCTGAAGACCACTGCTGGCATAAGAAAGCGAGCCGGTGCCGCCATTATTTGACTTTAGGTCGGGTCCAGAGGCACAGGTGCAGGCTTGTGGACCACAGCTAAAGAAATAGGTAGAGAGGCGCTGCAAAAATCTCCACCTCCATTGTATACATGGACATGGCAAATGGGTGGAGTCAGGGGTGGAGCCAAAGGGGGCGGCAAAATTAGGTTTCGCCTAGGGTGTCAAAAATCCTTGCACCAGCCCTGACTGGCAACAAGATCTGCCAGCAGCAAAACACTGGAGCAAGAGGCACCCAAAGGGGGAGACCTAAATACCCTCCCAGCAACCAGCATCAGATGGAGACTGGTAACTGGAAACTGCTGGCTGCTTGGAGACACCCGCTGGCGGACACTGCAACTACAGCCCTCTACCCAGGGAGCCACAGTGCCACCAGCAGGTGATACAGGTTCTGACAAATACTAATAAAAATAAAATAAATCTTAACTTAGTTTCTTAGGTTGAGCAGGTGAGAAGGCCCCTAGCTAACCCCTATTGGTGTTGACTGACCATAGAGTTGAAGATCCATTGGCACAAGTGCATTAAGACGCCTTGAGTCCTAGGTGCAGTATCAAAATGGTGCTATTATAGCTGCTGTTTTTCTCAGCACTGTTATAAAACAGCACTAGGACTCAGCAGTTCTGGCAGATCCACAAACTGCTGGCTAGCGGAGACCACTGAGGTCCTAACCCTAGCAACTGCTGGGCTTGGAGTCCTTCTACGTAGCTTTCTATAGAGCGCTCTACAGCAGGTCAGTGCAATACAATGCATACCTCCCAACTGTCCCTGATTTCGAGGGACTCTCCCTAATTTTAAAAAAAAGTCCCTCTGCCCCTCTTTCCTCCAAATGTGCCCGTCATGTTGGTCTGATCTATATAGTTGTATATAAAATGCACTTTTTTATCTTTCAAAGAATGTTTCCCAGTGATAAACCTTTAAGCCAATTTTTAAATTACTGCATTTGAAAATTTCAGAAGCCAGTATAAAGGAATAGTAGTGGTAAAAAGAGCCCTTGTGGCTATAATCCTTATTTTTTTTATGTATATTTCTCCTTTACAGGGTGTGGCGGGGGGGGAGGGGGGTGTCCTTTGCCTACATACTTTTGGTAATAGGTGTCCCTCATTCCCATCTCAAAAAGTTGGGAGGTATGTACAATGTAATGTAATTGTGTTTACAGAGGAAGTGAAGCCAATGTACTATCACTTCTCAGTCTGGCACCTGATCTATTGCTTGTTGGCAATTGTCAGAAATAGATCACTATTAGTAGAGTTCTGTTGCTGCAGAGGTGCATAGGGTTTCCGTCACCATGTATAAATACATAAGGGGGATATGATCTCCATGTATAAATACATAAGGGGGATATGATCTCCATGTATAAATACATAAGGGGGATATGATCTCCATGTATAAATACATAAGGGGGATATGATCACCATGTATAAATACATAAGGGTGATATGATTTCCATGTATAAATACATAAGGGGGGATATGATCTCCATGTATAAATACATAAGGGGGGATATGATCTCCATGTATAAATACATAAGGGGGGATATGATCACCATGTATAAATACATAAGGGGGGGATATGATCACC
>BLSH010201137.1:38889-51194 GCA_018402905.1 Glandirana rugosa
TCTACATGCCAACCATTACAGGACCCACGAGGAACCCCTCCTAGGTACACTCTCTACATGCCAACCATTACAGGACAATCCTCCCCAAGGAGCACCCAGGACATTACCAACCGTACATCTCCCACATGGCTCCTTCCCCCAAGGAGCACCCAGGACATTACCAACCGTACATCTCTCACATGGATCCTCCCCAAGGAGCACCCAGGCCATAAGCAACCGTGCATCTCCAACATGGCTCCTCCCCCAACGAGCACTGAGGACATTACCAACCGTACATCTCTCACATGGCTCCTCCCCCAAGGAGCACCCAGGACATTACCAACCGTACATTTCCCACATGGCCCCTCCCCCAAGGAGCACCTCCTGACTATAGTGGACAACTCACCTATTCAAGTGAGATATGACATATTTGAAGATCTCCTGGTTCTCCTTGGGGAGCTTCTTCAGCAGATCCTTCATCGCCTGCAGCTTCTGTTCCATGTCATTGATTTCTAGACGAGAAAAAAGAAAAGGTCACATATAAAGGAGAACCCCAACCTTGTCACTTAGGCCCGGCTCACACCGCCGCGCCCTCGAAGCAGACATCCCAGCGCCACTTCGGTACGACTGGCATACGATTTCTTTAACCACTTAAGGACCGGGCATATTTTTGAGATTTGTGGTTTACAAGTTGAAATCAGTTTTTTTTTTTGCTAGAAAATTACTTAGAACCCCCAAACATTATATATTTTTTTCAGACCCCCCTGATAATAAAATGGCGGTCCTTGCAATACTTTGTCGCATTGTATTTGCGCAGAGGTCTTGCAAACACAATTTTTTTGAAAAAAAAGGGATTTTATTAAAACTTACCGTAAAATCCTTTTCTCCGAGTTCACTGACAGACGCAGCTCTTCATGACTTTGTGGGTTTTATGCTGGTCTCACTAGGAGTTAACTAGGCAGGGAAAAGAAACAGCTGGCCCCTCCCATGGGGGCCGTCCTCTCTTCCCACATAAAACCCCCTCACAGTATAGCTCTCCAGTTTGTACACAAGCCGTACAAGAACAGAGCACAGAGGGGTGGGTGCTGCGTCTGTCAGTGAACTCGGAGAAAAGGATTTTACGGTAAGTTTTAATAAAATTCCTTTTTCTCCTATCGTTCACTGACAGACGCAGCTTCTCCATTACGTGTGGGGATGTCCCCAAGCTGTGTCAAAAAGAGGGGTGGGTAAACACTAACAACTGTACCCAACTGAACCTCTAAGGAGGCGCCAGACGCGCCTACGCTGCCGCCTGCAAAACTTTGCAGCCCAAAGCAGCATCCGAAGATGCAAACACATTAACTTTATAAAACTTAGTGAAAGTGTGAACCGAGGCCCAAGTGGCCGCTTTGCACACCTGTAACACTGAGGCCTGGTGTCTGAAAACCCAGGAAGTGCTAACAGCCCGGGTAGAATGAGCCGTGCCTGGAAATGGGGGGACCTCGCCCCGAACAGAATACCTTTGCGCGGACCCTCTGGCAGCACAAACAAAGCATCAGCTTTTCGAAAAAAAAAAAAAAAGCTGTAGCAGCCAAGTACCCTCGTAAGGCCCTCACTACCTACAAAGCATGCAACTCAAACTCCTTTGGGTGCGATGGACGAGAGCACAATGAAGGAAGAACAATATCTTCATTAATGTGAAAGGAAGAGAACACCTTCGGAAGAAAGGAAGGAGAGGGTCGCAAGACCGCCTTATCCTTATGCATGACTAAGTAGGGAGACTTGCACGATAGTGCTGCCAATTCCGACACCCGTCTGGCGGAAGTGATGGCAACTAAAAAGGCCACCTTCTGCGACAGCAATTGTAAGGAAATCTCCCTGATATTCTCATATGGCGGTTTCTGAAGAACAGAAAGCACCAAATGCAGCTACCACGGAGCCATCGGAGCCTTCACCCGAGGCGCCACGTGTCGCACACCCTGTACAAAAGGTACGATCAACGAGTGCGAAGCCAAAGGTCTCTGAAAGAGAAGAGAATCGCCAGAGCCAATATCTGGCCCTTGAGGATACTCAAAGCCAGTTTTTTTGTTCAGGCCCTGCTGCAAAAAAAGTCAGCAGGGTTATGACCCTCCGCCTCGCACCAAGCTATACAAGCCTTCCAGGTGCGCTGATAAATCTTGCGAAAAGTACACTTGCGAGCTTTTAACAAAGTAGGGATCACGGAGTCGGCGACTCCCCTATCTCTTAGCACCTGGGACTCAACCGCCGAGGGTAAAGCAGGGTCCCTGAGACAGAAAATCTTCTCGCCGCCAAGGGGCGTCTGCGACCATGTGCACCACGTCGGCGTACCAAGTGCGCCGAGGCCAATCTGGAGCCACCAGGATTATTGGTATCCCCTCCGCCACTATCCTGCGTATCAATCGCGGAAGCAGTTTTATCAGAGGGAAAGCGTACAGAAGTCGGTAACGGCCCCAGGAGGCCACCAGAGGGTCCGTGGCCACTGCCAACGGATCCTTCGTTCTGGACACAAAGGTTTCCACCTTGTGATTGAACCGGGACGCCATGAGATCCACGTCCGGCGTCCCCCATCTGCGGCAAATTTGATTGAACACCTCCGGTGGAAAGACCACTCTCCCTGCACACCTGGAATGTAAACGGCGGAGATTGCCGGAACGTGACGTGACGTTCCGCCCAACGCAGTATCAGAGCTGTCTCCGCCGTAGTTGCTGGACTCCTTGTGCCGCCCTGATGGTTCACATACGCCACTGCTGTGGCATCGTCCGACTGAATTTGAATCAGACGACCCTGCAATCTCATCCAGAGAAAAAAAAAAGCACAATCTGATTGCTCACAGCTCCAGTACATTGATGGGGAGGCGAGCCTCTTGTGCCAACCAACGGCCCTGGGCAGACAGCTGTCCCAGGACCCCGCCCCAGTCCAAGGACTGTCATCCGTGGTAATGATCACCCACTGAAGGGGCAGGAACGACTTCCCCTGAATCAACGCTGAGTCCCGGAACCATAGGTCAGAGACGCCCTGGTCTGGGAGCTCAGACGGATCAGAAGGTCCAAGGACCGAGGGGATCTGTCCCTCCGAGCCAAAATTGCTCGTAGGAGACAAATAAAAATAAAAGTAAAAGAAAATTGAATAAAAAACGGTCACAAAAACAGGACCGCAATTCCCCTAAAGGGAAGCCAGGTCAACTCCTTGCAAACTAGGCATTTAGACTGAAGAGCTATGCTATGAGGGGGTTTTATGTGGGAAGAGAGGACGGCCCCCATGGGAGGGGCCAGCTGTTTCTTTTCCCTGCCTAGTTAACTCCTAGTGAGACCAGCATAAAACCCACACGTCATGGAGAGCTGCGTCTGTCAGTGAACGATAGGAGAAACTCACTTTTTTAATTAAAAAATAAACCCAGTAAAGTTAGCCCATTTTTTTTTATATATTGTGAAAGATGATGTTATACCGAGTAAATTGATACCCAGCATATCGGGCTTTAAAATTGCGCCCGCTCGTGGAATGGCGACAAACTTTGGTACTTAACCTCCCTGGCGGGATGATCATTTCAGATTTTTGGTGCTGAAAGCGGTGCGATTATTTTGCATGGAAATTTGGCGTTTTATATTGTAGGCCTGTAATTCTTAGCAATAACTCACTTAACCACTTCAGCCCCGGAAGGATTTCCCCACTTTAGGACCAGAGCACTTTTTGAGATTCGGCGCTGCGTCGCTTTAACTGACAATTGCGCGGTTGTGCGACGTTGTACCCAAACAAAATTTGCGTCCTTTTTTTCCCACAAACAGAGCTTTCTTTTGGTGGTATTTGATCGCCTCTGTGTCATTTCTGATCGCCGCTATAAACAAAAGAAGAGCGACCATTTTGCAAAAAAAAACCAAATTTCTTACTTTTTGCTAAAATTCAAATCCAAAAAAAAAATATAAAAAAACATTTTTTTTCACCGTTTTTGGCCGATTTATAGAATTCCTCATATTTGTGATAAAAAAAATTGCAATCGGCGTTTATTGATTGGTTTGCGCAAAAGTGGCTGCGTTTACGGATGGTGAGAATTCATTTCTGGGGTTTTTATTTTTTTTTAAATTTTTTACTAGTAATGGCGGCGATCTGCGATTTTTAGCGGTACTGCGATATTGCGGCGGACATGTCGGAACATTTTGACACTTTTTTGGGACCAATGACATTTATACAGCGATCAGAAATTTAAATGTCCACTGATTACTGTATAAATGTCATTGGCAGTGAAGGGGTTAACCTGCAGGGGGAGAGCTAGGGGTTAACTGTGTTCCCTGGGTGTTCTTACTGTGGGGGGGCTGGGCTACCATGGGCATGAGAGATCTAACTGATCCCAGTGACAGGGATCAGTAGATCTCTCATGCCCCACTGACAGGGCGGGGAACCGCCGTGTTTACATCGGCGGTTCCCCGTACTTTCTCTGTAGCCGCTCATCGCGCCTCACCGGCGGACATCGGGTCCGCCCGAGCCGCGGGCACACTCCCCAGGAGTGCGGCGGGTGCGCGTGTGCGCCCCCTGGTGGCCAAATGTGAATCGCCGCTTATTTACGGCGATTCGCGCAGGGCTCCCCGACTGCCGCCGTGAAAAGACGGCGCGCGGTGGGGAACTTGTTAAATCTGTCCAAACAAGAGTCTAGTAGACATCCCGGGTATGAAAGAGTTTGAAAAATGAAATCATAAATTATAATATAATAAATAACTAAAAATAATTATCAAAAATAATAATGTAATAGTAATAAAATGTATTCAATAATGTAATCAAACCAAAAACGCTGAAATTTGCTCATTTGCAGAATTGTCGCTGTCGTCACTTTCAGTTTCTGATGATAAATTTCCCCAAAAATCAGTATCACTCAATTCTGCAAATGATTCTTATTTACTATCGCTGTTTTCTAGCCGATCAAAAACCACTTTTGACGCAAAGGGACAGTTTTTGGTTGCCATGGACATTCTCATGTTTCCAGGCAGAAAGAATGACAATTATAATATAAAAGTGCATGCAGGGCTCTGGGCAAACCACTAGGGACAAAGTGGATGTGAAATGACTTCATACAGTAATGCAATCTATAAGATTACAGTGTACTGTATGTGCTGTGTGTGTTTCACTTTTTGAATTTCCCGCCGGTCTCCGCCCCCGTGCGACGCGACGCTCGCAGGGAACGGAGCCCGGCACACAGGAGTCATCTGGCGGAGGACACAGCCCGCAGACACGGCGGGGGACATCGCTGGATCCAGGGGACAAGGTGAGTAGCGCTGCCTGGATCCAGCAATGCAATCCCGAGTGTGGTTTGGGGTTACCGCTCTTGGTACTGAAAATCCACCCCGAGCCGCACTCGGGAACACCGCCAGGGAGGTTAAAAATCTCCAAAGGCGATTTTTAAAAATTTCCACAGGTTACCAGTTTAGAGTTACAGAGGTCGTCTGGCGCTAGAATTATTGCTCTCGCTCTAATGATCGCGGCGATACCTCACGTGTATGATTTGAACACCGTTTACATATGTGGGCGCTACTTCCGTATGCGTTCGATCTGCGCGCGAGCTCGGAGGGACAGGGCGCTTTAAAAAAATTTTTTTTTTTTTTTCTTATTTTACTTTTTATTTTTACACCTTCCTTTTAAAAAAAAAATTTTGATGACTTTTATTCCTATTACAAGGAATGTAAACATCCTCTGTAATAGAAATAAGCAGGACAGGTCCTCTTTAATGTGAGATTTAAGGTCAAAAAGACCTCCCCCTCCCCCATCTCACATTTACGCTTAAAGCGGAGTTCCACCCAAAAGTGGAACTTCTGCTTCAAGGGAAGGTAACCCCTCCCCCCAATTGGCATGTCATTTTTGGGGGGGAGGGGCCTGTTCTGACAGGGTCCCATCTGAACTTCCTGTCCTGGCTCTGGAAGAAAGTTCACCCCCCCCCACCCGGCGATCTTCTAGGACACGTCACAGGTCCCAGAAGATACACCGGCCATTCACAAAGCGCAGCGCGCGCCCGGCTTTGAACTGGCGATGCTGGCGCCGCCGAGGGGAGGGGAAGAAGAGCGACGTTGCGGGCGGCCGCAGTGCTGGAGCCTGGGACAGGCGAGTTTCCGATTATTAACCACTTGCCGACCGCCCGCCGCAGCGTGACGGTGACAAGGTGGTTCGTTATCGGCCGCGATAACTAGCATTGTGAGCGCGCGCCGCCGGGGGCGCGCTCGCGCGCTCACTGTGTTCGGGGGTAGCCAGGGAGCGGGTAGGGCGGAGTCGATCGCCGCCGGCTACCCGCGATGGCCCCCCACACTGAAAGAACGGAGGTCGGTGTAAATAAACACGGACCTCCGTTCTGTTGAAGGGGGAAGGGCGATGATCACAGCCTTCCTGTATATGGAAGCTGTGATCATCCACTTTCCCCAGCCAGGGCAGCCCAGCCCCCATACAGTTAGAACACACTGAGGGAACACAGTTAACCCTTAGAGCGCCCCCTGCAGGTTAACCCCTTCACTGCCAATGGCATTTACACAGTAATCAGTGCATTTTTATAGCGCTGATCGCTGTATAAATGCCAATGGTCCCAAAAAAGTGTCAAAATGGTCCAACATGTCCGCTGAAATATCGCAGTACCGATAAAAATCGCAGATCACCGCCATTACTAGTAAAAAAAATAAATAAATAAAAACCCCAGAAATGAATTCTCATCATCCGTAAACGCGGCAACTTTAGCGCAAACCAATCAATAAACGCCGATTGCGATTTTTTTTTACCAAAAATATGAGGAAGGATATAAATCGGCCAAAACCGATGAAAAAAAATGTTTTTTTATATTTTTTTTGGATAATTTGTTTTTTTTTTGCAAAATTGTCGCTCTTCTTTTGTTTATAGCGGCGATCAGAAATGACGCAGCGGTGATCAAATACCCCCAAAAGAAAGCTCTATTTGTGGGAAAAAAAGGACGCAAATTTTGTTTGGGTGCAACGTCGCACGACCGCGCAATTGTCAGTTAAAGCAGTGCCGAATCGCAAAAAGTGCTCTGGTCCTAAAGTGGGAAATCCTTCCGGGGTCTGAAGTGGTTAAAAGACTTTTAATAGGGTGAAGAACTCCACTTTAAAAGCAGAAAAAAAAAAAAGATAAAAGCGGTCTTAGCGGTGGATTCGCCGCAAGATCGCTTTTATCGGTGGCGGGAGAGGTGCCCCCCCGCCGCCACTTTCCCGTCATCTCCTCCGCTTACCAGACCGCGGTGGAGACGATCGGGTCCGGTCCCCCCCCTGCACAGGAAGCCGAGTGAGCGGAAGATGCCGCCCACTCGCCTCTAACATTGCAGGGCGGAAGCGACGTCACAAGTCACTTCCGCCCAATGCTCTTAAAGGGTCCATTTTTTTAACTCATTTTTTATTTAATTGCATTTTAATATAATTCTGAGATTTGATGTCTTTTTGACCCCCAGATCTCACATTTAAGAAGTCCTCTCATGCTTTTTTCTATTACAAGGAATGTTTACATTTCTTGTAATAGGAATAAAAGTGATCAAATATTTTTTAAAAGGGCAGTGTAAAATTAAAAAAAAAAAAAAGTTAAATAAATGAAAAAAAAAAACTTAAAGTGTTCCGTCCCCGCGAGCAGAAGCGAACGCATACGCAAGTCCCGCCCGCATATGAAAACGGCGGTAAAACCACACATGTGAGGTGACGCCGCGATCGTTAGAGCGAGAGCAATAATTCTAGCACTAGACCTCCTCTGTAACTCAAAACTGCTAACCTGTAGAAATTTTTAAACATTGCCAATGGAGACTTTTAGGTTGCAAAGTTTGTCGCCATTCCGCAAACGGGCGCAATTTTGAAGCGTGACATGTTGGGTATCAATTTTCTCGGCGTAACATTACCTTTCACAATATGGAAAAAAATTGGGCTAACTTTTACTGTTGTCTTATTTTTTCACTCAAAAAAGTGAATTTAAGAAAAAAAAATGCGCTTGTAAGACCGCTGCGCAAATACGATGTGACAAAGTTTTGCAACGACCGCCATTTTATTCTCTAGGGCAGGGATGTGCAATCAGCGGACCTCCAGCTGTTGCAGAACTACAATTCCCATGAGGCACAGCAAGACTCTGACAGCCACAAGCATGACTCCCAGAGGCAGAGGCATGATGGGACTTGTAGTTTTGCAACAGCTGGAGGTCCGCTAATTGCATTTCCCTGCTCTAGGGTGTCATGAAAAAAAAAATATATATATATACAGTGGGGCAAAAAAGTATTTAGTCAGCCACCAATTGTCCAAGTTCTCCCACTTAGAAAGATGAGAGAGGGCTGTAATTTTCCTCATAGGGACTCTTCAACTATGAGAGACAGAATGAGAAAAAAAATCCAGAAAATCCCATTGTCTGCTTTTTAAAGAATTTATTTGCAAATTATGGAGGAAAATAAGTATTTGGTCAATAACAAAAGTTTATCTCAATACTTTGTTATTTATCCTTTGTTGGCAATGACAGAGGTCAGACGTTTTCTGGAGGTCTCCGCAAGGTTTTTACCCCCTGTTGCTGGTGGTTTGGCCCATTCCTCCATGCAGATCTCCTCTAGAGCAGCGATGTTTTGGGGCTGTCGCTGGGCAACACGGATTTTCAACTCCCTCCAAAGACTTTCTATGGGGCTGGGATCTGGAGACTGGGGCTAGGCCACTCCAGGACCTTGAAATGCTTCTTACGATGCCACTCCTTTGTTGCCCGGGCGGTGTGTTCATTGTCATGCTGAAAGACCCAACCACGTTTCATCCTCAGTGCCCTTGCTGATGGAAGGAGGTCTCACCATACATGGCCTCATTCATTCTTTTCTTTACACGGATCAGTCGTCCTGGTCCCTTTGCAGAAAAACAGCCCCGAAGCATGATGTTTCCACCCCCATGCTTCACAGTAGGTATGGTGTTCTTTGGATGCAACTCAGCATTCTTTCTCCTCCAAACATGACAAGTTGAGTTTTTACCAAAAAGTTCTATTTTGGTTTCATCTGACCATATGACATTCTCCCAATCCTCTTGGATCATTCAAATGCTCTCTAGCAAACTACAGACGGAGCCCGGACATGTACTGGCTTAAGCAGGGGGACACGTCTGGCACTGCAGGATTTGAGTCCCTGGCGGCGTAGTGTTACTGAATGTAGCCTTTGTTACTTTGGTCCCAGCTCTCTGCAGGTCACTCAATAGGTCCCCCCGTGTGGTTCTGGGATTTTTGCTCACCGTTCTTGTGATCATTTTGACCCCACGGGGTGAGATCTTGCGTGGAGCCCCAGATCGAGGGAGATTATCAGTGGTCTTGTATGTCTTCCATTTTCTAATAATTGCTCCCACACCAAGCTGCTTACCTATTGCAGATTCAGTCCTCCCAGCCTGGTGCAGGTCTACAATTTTGTTTCTGGTGTCCTTGGACAGCTCTTTGGTCTCGGCCATGGTGGAGTTTGGAGTCTGACTGAGGTTGTGGACAGGTTGTGTCTTTCATACTGATAACGAGGAGTTCACACAGCTGCCATTAATACAGCATGGAGGACAGAGGAGCCTCTTAACCAGTTCCACACTGCCTACCGTCTATTTACGGCGGCAATGTGGACGCTGGGCGCGAATTGCCCTAAAAAGACGGCGACCTGCGAATGGCCGCTGAGGAGTGTGCCCGCGGCTCGGGTGGATCCGATGTCCGCCGGCGAGCTGCGATGAGCGGCCACAGGCAAAGAACGGGGAAACGCCGATGTAAACACGGCGGTTCCCCATTCCGAGAGTGCGGGCATGGGAGATCTACTGATTCCTGTCACTGGGATCTGATAGATCTCTCATGCCCATGGTAGCCCAACCCCACCCCCCCCCCCACACTTAGAACACACCCAGGGAACACAGTTAACCCCTTCACTACACCCTGCAGGTTAACCCCTTCACTGCCAATGACATTTACACAGTAATCAGTGGACATTTAAATTTCTGATCGCTGTATAAATGTCATTGGTCCCAAAAAAGTGTTAAAAATGTCCGACATGTCCGCCGCAATATCGCAGTCCCGCTAAAAATCGCAGATCGCCGCCATTACTAGTAAAAAAATAAATAAAAATCCCAGAAATGAATTCTCACCATCTGTAAACGCGGCCACTTTTGTGCAAACCAATCAAACGCCGATTGCGATTTTTTTTTTATCACAAATATGAGGACGAATATAAATCGGCCAAAAACGGTGAAAAAAATTGTTTTTGTAGATTTGAATTTTAGCAAAAAGTAAGAAATTTGGGTTTTTTTGCAAAATGGACGCTCTTCTTTCGTTTATAGCGGCGATCAGAAATGACGCAGAGGGGATCAAATACCACCAAAAGAAAGCTCTATCTGTGGGGAAAAAAGGACGCAAATTTTGTTTGGGTACAACGACCGCGCAATTGTCAGTTAAAGCGACGCAGCGCCGAATCACAAAAAGTGCCATGGTCCTAAACTGGGAAATTCTTCCGGGGCTGAAGCGGTTAAAGAAGTCGCAGGTCTGTGAGAGGCAGAAATCTGGATTTTTTGTAGGAGACCAAATCCTTATTTTCCTCCATAATTTGCAAATAAATTCTTTAAAAATCAAACAATGGGATTTTCTGGATTTTTTTTCTCATTCTGCCTTTTCTAGTTGAAGTGCCCCTATGATGGAAATTACCGGCCTCTCTCATCTTTCTAAGTGGGAGAACTTCCACAATCGGTGGCTGACTAAATACTTTTTTGCCCCACTGTATTTATATAAAATGTTTGGGGGTTTTAAGCAATTTTATAGCAAAAAAAAACCCCTGGTTTTAACTTGTAAACACCAAGTCCAAGAAACCGGCCCGGCATTGAAGTGGTTAAGGCTGGAGAGCGGAAGTGACGTTTGCCGACGCTCCGGTCCTCCAAGGGCATAGAGTCGGTGGGGGCCATCACGCCCTCGCTCAACTCTTCCTGTGCCCATCAGGCAACAGGACCCGATCGTCTCTGCCGCTTCCAATGGCTTCGGTAAGCAGCGGAGACCACCGGGAAGCAGTGGCGGCGGGGGGGGCACCTCTCCCGCGGCCCCAAAAAAGCGACCTTGTGGCGAAATCGCCCCACAGACCACTTTTATCTGAAAGCGGTCCGGAAATGGTTGACAGAAGTCAATGCAAGTCGTGCCGAAGTCGCACCAAAAGTAGTGCTGGAACCTTTTTCTAAGTGGGAGTGGCTCAAGTCGCTCCTATAAGAAAGGTTCCATTGCATTTAATGGGGCGCCGCTTTGTCATGTGACTCAAAGTCGGAGCGCACGTTGCACCGGTGTGAACCGGGCCTCACTGCATTACTTAGGACCGGTCTCCGAGCAACGTGCGCAGACTCCTCGGCTGCTCCCACGCCCAACTGTGCATCATCAGAACTGGCATCCAGCCCAGGAGTCAGCAGCTTCACCCAGAGGTTTCTCACACAGGTGTCATGGCGGTGATTATTTTACACTTTTGATATCAGACAGAATAATTATTTTATTTATAGGTTTCTATTTCATTTCAGTGACGAAGAGCCCCGGGGCGCAGTGCAGCCGCGGCTTTATCATCAGGCGATGAAGGTCAGACGACCAACTACAGCGGAAAGTCAATGTGACCGGACCCCGGCCCTTCCCTGGACACATGACTGCCCCGGCGTCTGGATGAATAGCCCCCCCCACCACCAGGAGACTCTACTAGAAAAAAGGCCTAAACCCCTTCAATACTGGACATCCCCCTTCCTGCCCAGGCCAATTCTCAGCTCTCAGCGCTGTCGCACTTTTGAATGGCGCGGTCATGTGACACTGCACTCATATTCGCAGTCACAGAGAGAGTCTTTACCACCACTGGGGGTTTATTTTTTGCTTAACATGCAAAGACAAACTTTTGAAAAGAAAAGAAAAAGTTTTTCTTCCTTTCAGTTGTAAAATATTGGAAATGAGAAATTTTTCTTCTTCATCGATGGGCACTAATGAGGCTGCGCTGATGGGCACTAATGAGGCTGCGCTGATGGGCACTAATGAGGCTGCGCTGATGGGCACTAATGAGGCTGCGCTGATCGGCACTAATGAGGCTGCGCTGATCGGCACTAACGAGGCTGCGCTGATGGGCACTGACGAGGCTGCGCTGATGGGCACTGACGAGGCTGCGCTGATGGGCACTGACGAGGCTGCGCTGATGGGCACTGACTAAACTGCGCTGATGGGCACTGACTAGGCTGCGTTGATGGGCACTGACGAGGCTGCGCTGATGGGCACTGACGAGGCTGCGCTGATGGGCACTGACGAGGCTGCGCTGATGGGCACTGACTAGGCTGCGCTGATGGGCACTGACGAGGCTGCACTGATGGGCACTGACGAGGCTGCACTGATGG
>BLSH010201137.1:59215-75418 GCA_018402905.1 Glandirana rugosa
TCCCCTCCACCGTCATCCCCGTAGTATATACTCCCCTTCACCGTCATCACTGTAGTATACTCCCCTCCACCGTCATCACTTGCCACTTCCCCTCATATATGATGCCCCTACTGCCACCTCCCCTCATATGATGTCACTACTGCCACCTCCCCTCATATATGATGTCACTACTGCCACCTCCCCTCATATATGATGTCACTACTGCCACCTCTCCTCATATATGATGTCACTACTGCCACCTCCCCTCATATATGATGTCACTACTGCCACCTCCTTTAACCACCTCTATACAATATTCCCCGTCACTCCCTCTTGCATTTGATAAATCTCCCTTCACCCTGTTTCATATACAATATCCCCCCCCCCCCCATACAATGTCAACCGCACAGCACTCACCTTGATCGAACTGCCTCTGCAGCGAATCCATTTCCGATTTATTCCCGCTGACTCTGTAGATCCCCTCCGTGCTCATCCCTGTGGAGGAGAGACAGATCCATTATACAAACCCAACAATCGGCTTCATTTATTTCTTCCCTATTGGTCCGTTAAATATCCTATTGAAAGTGTTTTGTTCGTTCGATCTGTTCAATAACTGCAAATCATCCTGCCAGAAATCTTGCAAGCTGATAACTTCCTGTGCTGTGCTCTTATTGGTTACATTATGTTATGGAGAAGAAAGGGGTGGGGGGAAGATCTGTAGTCCTGTCTGCTGCACCTCCATGGATACAGTACACTGAGTGAGCGTTGACACCAGAGGACAGGACTAGGAACCCAGGGAGCCGGATCCCCCAGGTGAAAAAAAATAAATAAAAGAAAGAAAAGCAATGCAGCCACCACATCTAAGGACAGGTAGGCTGCAATGTATTACATCCACTCACCCGTGGTCTCAATGTACTCCACGCACTTCTCAATGAACACCGGGATGGGTCTGTCGGGGGTCACCACATTCACCAGCGGCACCCCGAAATAGTTGCTCTCCCATGTCTGCTTGGTCAGAGACGGTCGTAGTTTGGGGGCTCGTTTCTATGGGAGGAAAAAAAAGAGGAAAATGATGAGAGACGGCCGTGGCCCCTCGCGTGTCACCACTCAGGATGCCCTCCTACACACAGCATTGTATATTCTATGGAATGTTCCTGCAATTATTCTCCACAAGGCAAAAACAACCCCCCCCCCAAATATAAACCAAATACCCCCTTATACATCTCCCTCAATATATACCCCCTCCTCCTCCATGGTCCAAAAGTCAGACACACCTCTCTCTCTCCAAGCCCCTCCCTCACCACTTGCATTGTAAAGAGACCCTGTCATCATAGTTACATAGTTGGCGAGGTTGAATAAAGACATCCAGTTCAACCTGTGTATGTTTTGTGTCTCTACCACTTCCCATATCCCTGTATATTGGGTTCTAGAAGATGTCCAGCTAAGAATTTTTTAAAATGAGCAACATTACGTGCTGAAACCACCAACTGTTTCTACATCCCCCATCACTGAGGTCCTACATCCCCCATCACTGAGGTCCTACATCCCCCATCACTGAGGTCCTACATCCCCCGTCACTGAGGTCCTAAATCCCCCGTCACTGAGGTCCTACATCCCCCCATCACTGAGGTCCTACATCCCCCCATCACTGAGGTCCTACATCCCCCATCACTGAGGTCCTACATCCCCGTCACTGAGGTCCTACATCCCCGTCACTGAGGTCCTACATCCCCGTCACTGAGGTCCTCCAGTTCCCCATCACTGAGCTCTTCCATCCCCCATAGTGGAGCTCCTCTGTCCCCCATAACTGAGCTCTTCCATCTCCCATAACTGAGCTCATCCTGTCCCCTTATTCATTTTTTGCCCTTCTCTGGACTCTCTTCAGGTCCAGTACATCCTTCCTGAGGACTGGTGATCAGAACTGGACATAATGCTCCAGATATGGCTGAACCAGAGTCTTAAAAATGGCAGAATCTGGAGTGAATCCCCTTTTAAAAGCATGCCAATAGTCTGCTGGCTTTGCTTGCAGCAGCTTGGCATTGAATGCATTTGCTGAGTCTATCATCAACGGGACCCCCAGATCTTTTTCCATCCTGGATTCCCCCAGAGGTTCTCCCCCTAGCCAGGAACTTGAATTCATATTTTTAGTCCCCAAGGGCATCACTTTACATTTTCCAACATTGAACCTCATTTGTCATGTCGTTGCCCCCCTTCTATTTCATTGAGGTCTTCCAGTAAAGTTGCTACACCTTGCAGTGAAGTTATTTCCCTTCCTAGCTTTGTATGATCAGCAAACACGGAGATGGAGCCGTTTATCCCACCCTCGTCTATCATTTATGAACAAGTTATACAGGAGTGGTCCCAGGACAGCTCCCTGGGGTACCCCACTTATTACTGCAGATCATTTTGAGGATTCGTTCTATATCACCACTCTCTGGACCTTCCCCGTAACCCCCGTCTTCTGTCCCGGTACCTAGACTATCGTCAACAGACCTCAATGTGTGGATTAAGTATTTATGGGTTACGGTATCAAATGGTTTGGCGAAGTGTAGATACACCACATCCATTGGCCTTCCCTTATCTAGATACACCACATCCACCGTCCTTCCCTTATCTAGATACACCACATCCACAGACATTCCCTTATCTAGATACACCACATCCACCGGCCTTCCCTTATCTAGATACACCACATCCATTGGCCTTCCCTTATCTAGATACACCACATCCACCGGCCTTCCCTTAGCTAGATACACCACATCCACCGTCCTTCCCTTAGCTAGATACACCACATCCATCGGCATTCCCTTATCTAGATACACCACATCCATTGGCCTTCCCTTATCTAGATACACCACATCCACCGGCCTTCCCTTAGCTAGATACACCACATCCACCGTCCTTCCCTTAGCTAGATACACCACATCCATCGGCATTCCCTTATCTAGATACACCACATCCATTGGCCTTCCCTTATCTAGATACACCACATCCATTGGCCTTCCCTTATCTAGATACACCACATCCACCGTCCTTCCCTTATCTAGATACACCACATCAACCAATCTAGATGCACCACATCCACCGGCCTTCCCTTATCTAGATACACCACATCCACCGTCCTTCCCTTATCTAGATACACCACATTTACCGCCCTTCCCTTATCTAGATACACCACATCCACCAATCTAGATACACCACATCCACCGTCCTTCCCTTCTAGATACACCACATCCACCGGCCTTCCCTTATCTAGATACACCACATCTACCGGCATTCCCTAATCTAGATACACCACATCCACCGGCATTCCCTAATCTAGATACACCACATCCACCGGCATTCCCTTATCTAGATACACCACATCCACCAGCATTCCCTTATCTAGATACACCACATCCACCGGCCTTCCCTTATCTAGATACACCACATTTACCGCCCTTCCCTTATCTAGATACACCACATCCACCGTCCTTCCCTTATCTAGATACACCACATCCACCGTCCTTCCCTTCTAGATACACCACATCCACCGCCCTTCCCTTATCTAGATACACCACATCCACCGTCCTTCCCTTCTAGATACACCACATCCACCGGCCTTCCCTTATCTAGATACACCACATCTACCGGCATTCCCTAATCTAGATACACCACATCTACCGGCATTCCCTAATCTAGATACACAACATCCACCAGCCTTCCCTTCTCTAGATACACAACATCCACCAGCCTTCCCTTATCTAGATACACCACATCCACCAGCATTCGATTATCTAGATACACCACATCCACCGGCCTTCCCTTATCTAGATACACCACATCCACCGTCCTTCCCTTCTAGATACACCACATCCACCGGCCTTCCCTTATCTAGGATACACCACATCCACTGGCCTTCCCTTATCTAGATACACCCCATCCACAGGCCTTCCCTTTTCTAGATACACCACATCCACCGTCCTTCCCTTATCTAGATACACCACATCCACCGGCATTCCCTTATCTAGATACACCACATCCACCGGCATTCCCTTATCTAGATACACCACGTCTACAGGCCTTCTCTTATCTAGATACACCACATCTACAGGCCTTCCCTTATCTAGATACACCACATCCACTGACCTTCCCTTATCTAGATACACCACATCCACCGGCATTCCCTTATCTAGATACACCACGTCTACAGGCCTTCTCTTATCTAGATACACCACATCTACAGGCCTTCCCTTATCTAGATACACCACATCCACTGACCTTCCCTTATCTAGATACACCACATCCACTGACCTTCCCTTATCTAGATACACCACATCCACTGACCTTCCCTTATCTAGATACACCACATCCACCGGCATTCCCGTTTCTAGATACACCACATCCACAGGCATTCCCTTATCTAGATACACCACATCCACAGGCATTCCCTTGTCTAGATACACCACATCCACTGACCTTCCCTTATCTAGATACACCACATCCACTGGTCTTCCCTTATCTAGATACACCACATCCACTGACCTTCCCTTATCTAGATACACCACATCCACTGGTCTTCCCTTATCTAGATACACCACATCCACTGGTCTTCCCTTATCTAGATACACCACATCCACAGACCTTCCTTTATCTAGATACACCACGTCTACAGGCCTTCCTTTATCTAGATACACCACATCTACAGGCCTTCCTTTATCCAGATACACCACATCTACAGATCTTCCTTTATCCAGATACACCACATCTACAGACCTTCCTTTATCCAGATACACCACATCTACAGGTCTTCCTTTATCCAGATACACCACATCCACCATCCTTCCCTTATCTAGATACACCACATCCACAGACCTTCCCTTACCTAGATACACCACATCCACAGGCCTTCCCTTATCTAGATACACCACATCCACAGGCATTCCCTTATCTAGATACACCACATCCACTGACCTTCCCTTATCTAGATACACCACATCCACTGGCCTTCCTTTATCTAGATACACCACATCTACAGGCCTTCCTTTATCTAGATACACCACATCCACAGGCATTCCCTTATCTAGATACACCACATCCACTGACCTTCCCTTATCTAGATACACCACATCCACTGGCCTTCCTTTATCCAGATACACCACATCTACATACCTTCCTTTATCCAGATACACCACATCTACAGGTCTTCCTTTATCCAGATACACCACATCCACCATCCTTCCCTTATCTAGATACACCACATCCACAGACCTTCCCTTACCTAGATACACCACATCCACAGGCATTCCCTTATCTAGATACACCACATCCACTGACCTTCCCTTATCTAGATACACCACATCCACTGGCCTTCCTTTATCTAGATACACCACATCTACAGGCCTTCCTTTATCTAGATACACCACATCCACAGGCATTCCCTTATCTAGATACACCACATCCACTGACCTTCCCTTATCTAGATACACCACATCCACTGGCCTTCCTTTATCCAGATACACCACATCTACATACCTTCCTTTATCCAGATACACCACATCTACAGGTCTTCCTTTATCCAGATACACCACATCCACCATCCTTCCCTTATCTAGATACACCACATCCACAGACCTTCCCTTACCTAGATACACCACATCCACAGGCATTCCCTTATCTAGATACACCACATCCACTGACCTTCCCTTATCTAGATACACCACATCCACTGGCCTTCCTTTATCTAGATACACCACGTCTACAGGCCTTCCTTTATCTAGATACACCACGTCTACAGGCCTTCCTTTATCTAGATACACCACATCTACGGGCCTTCCTTTATCCAGATACACCACATCCACAGACCTTCCTTTATCTAGATACACCACGTCTACAGGCCTTCCCTTATCTAGATACACCACATCCATCGGCCTTCCCTTATCTAGATACACCACATCCATCGGCCTTCCCTTATCTAGATACAACACATCCACCGTCCTTCCCTTATCTAGATACACCACATCCACCGTCCTTCACTTATCTAGATACACCGCATCCACAGACCTTCCTTTATCTAGATACACCACATCCACCGTCCTTCCCTTATCTAGATACACCACATCCACTGGCCTTCCTTTATCTAGATACACCACATCCACTGACCTTCCCTTATCTAGATACACCACATCCACCGTCCTTCCCTTATCTAGATACACCACATCCACAGACCTTCCTTTATCCAGGCACAAAAATGCATTGATGTGAACGTCTTCCATAGGAACCCATGTTAAAAAATATGTCCTGCATTTCTGCATAAAGCATGAAAAACGCATTGGCATGAAGGGAGCCAGATTACCGCTTCCTTGTAGAATGTAAACTGGTTGGTCCGGCAAGAGCCATAAATCCACACTGGTAACTAATGATTCTATTCTTATCTGCAAGTCCCTGGATGTGGCCACTTACCATCCCCTGTAGTAGTTTACATACTATTGATGTTAGGCTGACTGACGTAACGAAACGTATAAGCGACTTTAAAGTAATTGCTGCACTACTTTGGTCTGACTTCCATATGACTCAAAGGCCATAGACTTCAATGTAAACCCTCAAAAGTCGCATGAAAGTTGCACCTGCATGATATACATGCAATTTGTGTGCGATTTTGTAAAGCACAAACAATCACAGTTTGCTTTTTGACCCCTGTCCCAGCCCATCCCTTCTGCAGAGAAGCCCCTCCCCCAAGCAAATTGTCAATTCATCTCTGTTGCTGGTGCCCCTTCTGCAAGACAAATAAGCTCTCACCCAAACATAACACTAACCCAGCACTAACCTAACCCAACCCTAGTCATAACACTAACCCTAACCAAACCCAACTCTAAGCAAACCCAAGCCCTAGCTATAACCCTAACCTAACCCAACCCTAGACATTACCCTAACCTAACCCAACCCTAGGCATTACCCTAACCTAACCAAACCCCAGCCATAACCCTAGCCTAACCCAACCCCAGCCATAACCCTAGTCTAACCCAAACCCAGCCATAACCCTAGCCTAACCCAACCAAACCCTAGCCACAATCCAAACCCTAACCCAACCCTAGCCCTTACCTAACCCAACCCTAGCCCTTACCTAACCCAACCCAACCCTAGCCATAAACTTAACCCTAGCCATAACTAACTTAACCCAACCATAGCCGTAACCCAACCCAACCCTAGCCATAACCCTAATACTATCCATAGCCCAACCCTAGCCAATACCCTAATACTAGCCATAGCCCAACCCTAATACTAGCCATAGCCCAACCCTAGCCATAACCCTAATACTAGCCATAACCCAACCCTAGCCATAACCCTAATACTAGCCATAACCCAACCCTAGCCATAACCCTATAACTAGCCATAGCCCAACCCTAGCCATAATCCTAATACTAGCCATAGCCCAACTCTAGCCATAACCCTAATACTAGCCATAGCCCAACCCTAGCCATAACCCCAATACTAGCCATAGCCCAACCCTAATACTAGCCATAGCCCAACCCTAGCCATAACCCTAATACTAGCCATAACCCCAATACTAGCCATAACCCCAATACTAGCCATAGCCCCAATACTAGCCATAACCCCAATACTAGCCATAACCCCAATACTAGCCATAGCCCAACCCTAGCCATAACCCGAATACTAGCCATAACCCCAATACTAGCCATAGCCCAACCCTAGCCATAACCCTAATACTAGCCATAACCCCAATACTAGCCATAGCCCAACCCTAGCCATAACCCTAATACTAGCCATAGCCCAACCCTAGCCATAACCCTAATACTAGCCATAGCCCAACCCTAGCCATAACCCTAATACTAGCCATAACCCCAATACTAGCTATAGCCCAACCCTAGCCATAACCCTAATACTAGCCATAACCCTAATACTAGCCATAGCCCAACCCTAGCCTAGAGCTGCACGATTCTGGCCAAAAATGACAATTTTTTTGCTTAGAATAAAGATCACGACTCTCGCGGCGTAACATCACATATACAAAAAAATTGGGCTAGCAGCACTTTTTATTTATTTATTTATTTTTTTGAAAGTGTCCATTTTCCCAAAAAAATTGCATTTGATAGACCGCTGCGCAATACCGTGTGACATAAAATATTGCACCAACCGTCATTTTATTCGCTAAGATCTCTGCTAAAAAAAAATATATATATAATTTTTGGGGGTTCAAAGTAATTTTTTAGCAGAAAATACTGGATTTTACTTGTATGCAACAAATGTCAGAAAAGATTTAGTCATGTGGCCGCTCAGTCTCTCCTGCACTATCCATGTATCGGAGCTATAAAGGCGGCCGCGAGTCACATGACCGTCCCAAAGCCAGCTCTAAATAGATATTTACAAGCCTCGTTTTGGGAAAATATATATACAGTGTGCTCTGCATTCTTATATTGAAGGGGCTGGCAGTGACCCCCCCCACACACAGAAAGGTGCTGACAGGCGGGGAGGAGGGAATAACGGGAAGATGAGAGCAGAGCAGGGACGTCACAGACAACGGTGGTCAGGGCTCAGAGGCCCTGGTTTATGTTGTCTATGCAGAGAGGGGACACAGGAAGTGGCACTTCCGGGGGGGGGGTTTACAGTTTAGAGGGGGGCAGATTACACAGCATAAGCATTGTGCTGTTTAATCTGCTTTAACCGGTTCCCCACCGCGCGCCGTCTTTTCACGGCGGCAGTGGGGGAGCCCTGCGCGAATCGCCGTAAATAAGCGGCGATTCGCATTTGGCCACCAGGGGGCGCGCTGCACTCCTGGGGAGTGTGCCCGCGGCCGCCGGCGAGCCGCGATGAGCGGCTACAGAGAAAGAACGGGGATCCGCAGATGTAAACACGGCGGTTCCCCGCCCTGTCAGTGGGGCATGAGAGATCTACTGATCCCTGTCACTGGGATCAGTTAGATCTCTCATGCCCATGTTAGCCCAACCCCCCCACAGTAAGAACACCCAGGGAACACACTTAACCCCTTCACTACACCCTGCAGGTTAACCCCTTCACTGCCAATGACATTTATACAGTAATCAGTGGACATTTACATTTCTGATCGCTGAATAAATGTCATTGGTCCCAAAAAAGTGTCAAAATGGTCAGACATGTCCGCTGCAATATCGCATTACCGCTAAAAATCGCAGATCGCCGCCATTACTAGTAAAAAATAAAAAAAAAATAAAAACCCCAGAAATTAATTCTCACCATCCGTAAACGCGGCCACTTTTGCGCAAACCAATCAATAAACGCCGATTGCGATTTTTTTTTATTGCAAATATGAGGAAGAATATAAATCGGACAAAAACGGTGAAAAAAAATGTTTTTTATATTTTTTTTTTTTGGATTTGAATTTTAGCAAAAAGTAAGAAATTTGGTTTTTTTTGCAAAATTGTCGCTCTTCTTTTGTTTATAGCGGCGATCAGAAATGACGCAGAGGGGATCAAATACCACCAAAAGAAAGCTCTATTTGTGGGAAAAAAGGACGCAAATTTTGTTTGGGTACAACGCCGCACGACCGCGCAATTCTCAGTTAAAGCGACGCAGCGCCGAATCGCAAAAAGTGCTCTGGTCCTAAAGTGGGAAATCCTTCCGGGGCTGAAGTGGTTAAGGGACCGGGATCTCTATTTTTTTGGGTGGGTTAAACACTAACCCAAACATATCCCTAACCCTATACAGAACATTAATCCTAGTCATCATCGTAGCATTAACTCTAAACCAATCTGTAGCCTATCCCAAACCCCTAATCCTAGCCATAAATCTAACTCCTAACCTAACCTTAAGGTGGTTGTAAACTCTTTACAACCACTTTAACCTACAGGTAAGCCTATAATAAGGCCTATCTGTAGGTTCCCTGCATATACACAGCGTACTGTGATGTGCCAACGTCATTTGCACGTGTGCAGTGAGGAAACAGCCTTCGTGCCGTTTCTTCGCTGAGATCGTGCCGCAATCGGTGGCTCCTGTGCGCATGCGTGGGTGTGAGGTCACGCGGCTCTGGCCAGTCACAGAGCCGAAGTCCGCGGCCCTCCGGAAGGAAGAGGAGCTGAAGAAGGATGCAGCCTGGAGCAGGGACATCGCAGGCTTCCAATGCAGGTAAGTGACACATAATAGGCTAGTATGAGATGCATACTGGCCCATTATGCTTTTACGTTGCAGGGTAACAAAGAGAAAATAAAACCCATTAGGGTTTACTTCCTGTTTAACTGTAACCCTAAACCCTTACCCCAGCCTAACCCTAGCTGTAACCTTATCCCTATCCATAACCCTAATATCCCTACTCATAACATTAACCATAGCCATAACCCTAACTGTAGCCTTAACCTAACCCTAGCAATACCTCTAAACATAACCCTAACCATCACTCTACCCCAAGCCATAACCTAACAATCTTAACTTAACCCAACCCATAACCCTAGCCATAACCCTGACCTTAACTGTAGCCCTAGCCCTAGCAATAACACATAAGCCCTAACACTAACATATCCCTGAGCCTACACATAACAATAATCTTAGCCATCACCCTAACACTAGCAATAACTCTAAACCTAACCTTAACCATACCCCTAGCCATCACCCTAACCCTGGCCACCACCTAACCATAACCCTGTGTACATGGACTGATAATATCCCGAGACACCGACTGAAACGGGTGTGCCTGTCCCCGGCGCGGGAGCGATCGGGCTCAGGTAAGGGGGGGGGGGGGCCTCCCAGGCCAATCCTCACTCTCCTCTCCTACATGTAAAAATCATCTTTCTTTTTTTTTTTTTGCTACAAAATTACTCAGAACACAGAAACATTATATATATATTTTTAGCAAAGACCCCAGGGAATAAAATGGCGGTCGCTGCAACTTTTTATCTCGCACGGTATTTGCGCAATAATTTTTCAAACACTTTTTTTTTGGAAAAAAAAAAATAAAACTTTCATGCATTAAAAAATAAGAGAGCGGTATAATGAATGTAAACATTCCATGTGACAGTAATAGGAGGTGACAGGTCCTCTTTATGGAGAGATCTGGGGTCTATAATGAATGTAAACATTCCATGTGACAGTAATAGGAGGTGACAGGTCCTCTTTATGGAGAGATCTGGGGTCTATAATGAATGTAAACAACCCATGTAACAGTAATAGGAGGTGACAGGTCCTCTTTATGGAGAGATCTGGGGTCTATAATGAATGTAAACATCCCATGTGACAGTAATAGGCGGTGACAGGTCCTCTTTATAGAGGGATCTGGGGTCTATAATGAATGTAAACATCCCCTGTGACAGTAATAGGAGGTGACAGGTCCTCTTTATAGAGAGATCTGGGGTCTATAATGAATGTAAACATCCCATGTGACAGTAATAGGCAGTGACAGGTCCTCTTTATGGGGAGATCTGGGGTCTATAATGAATGTAAACAACCCATGTGACAGTAATGGGTGGTGACAGGTCCTATTTATGGAGGGATCTGGGGTCTATAATGAATGTAAACATCCCATGTGACAGTAATAGGCGGTGACAGGTCCTCTTTATGGAGAGATCTGGGGTCTATAATGAATGTAAACATCCCATGTGACAGTAATAGGCTGTGACAGGTCCTATTTATGGAGGGATCTGGGGTCTATAATGAATGTAAACATCTCATGTGACAGTAATAGGCGGTGACAGGTCCTATTTATGGAGAGATCTGGGGTCTATAATGAATGTAAACATCCCATGTGACAGTAATAGGCGGTGACAGGTCCTCTTTATAGAGAGATCTGGGGTCTATAATGAATGTAAACATCCCATGTGACAGTAATAGGAGGTGACAGGTCCTCTTTATGGAGAGATCTGGGGTCTATAATGAATGTAAACATCCCATGTGACAGTAATAGGAGGTGACAGGTCCTCTTTAAGGAGGGATCTGGGGTCTATAATGAATGTAAACATCCCATGTGACAGTAATAGGAGGTGACAGTTCCTCTTTATGGAGAGATCTGGGGTCTATAATGAATGTAAACATCCCATGTGACAGTAATAGGCGGTGACAGGTCCTCTTTATGGAGAGATCTGGGGTCTATAATGAATGTAAACATCCCATGTGACAGTAATAGGAGGTGACAGGTCCTCTTTATAGAGGGATCTGGGGTCTATAGAGGTATGAACTGTCGCTATGATCGTTCTTATGGTGCAGGGAAAACAATATCTGAATGGTGCCGGTAGCTGCAGATATCACCGCCCAAAGTCTGCGACGTCACATGACGCAACGCCGGCAGGAAGTGGTTAAGGACCAATCCTTTGACGTTTGTCACTTACAAGTAAAAATGAACCCCTTCACCCCCGGAAGGATTTCCCCCTTTAGGACCAGAGCACTTTTTGCGATTCGGCACTGCGCCGCTTTAACTGACAATTGCGCGGTCGTGCGACGTTGCACCCAAACAAAATTTGCGTCCTTTTTTTCCCACAAATAGAGCTTTCTTTTGGTGGTATTCGATCCCCTCTGCGTCATTTCTGATCGCCGCTATAAACAAAAAAAGAGCGACAATTTTGCAAATAAAAAAAAAAACAATATTTCTTACTTTTTGCTAAAATACAAATCCAAAAAAAAAATATATAAAAAAAAAATTATTAATTTTGGCCGATTTATATTCTTCCCTCATATTTTTGTTAAAAAAAAAAAAAAAAAAAAAAAAACGGAATTGGCGTTTATTTTTATTGGTTTGCGCAAAAGTTGCCGCTTTTACAAACCACGAGAATTAATTTCTGGCGTTTTTACTATTTTTTTTTTTTGGAATGGCAGCGATCTGAGATTTTTATTGGGACTGCGACATTGCGGCGGACATGTCGGACATTTTTGACACTTTTTTGGGACCAACGACATTTATACAGTGATCAGAAATTTAAATATCCACTGATTACAGTATAAATGTCATTGGCAGGGAAGGGGTTAACTTGCAGGGGGCAGTGAAGGGGTAACTGTGTTCCCTAGGCGTGTTCTGTGAGGGGGCAGTTAAGTAGTTAACCTGCAGGGGGCGCTCTAGGGGGTAACTGTGTTCCCTAGGCGTGTTCTAACTGTGAGGGGGCAGTGAAGGGGTTAACCTGCAGGGGGCACTCTAGGGGGTAACTGTGTTCCCTAGGCGTGTTCTAACTGTGAGGGGGCAGGGAAGGGGTTAACCTGCAGGGGGCGCTCTAGGGGGTAACTATGTTCCCTAGGCGCGTTCTAACTGTGAGGGGGCGGGGCTGCCAGGGGCACCAGAGATCTAACTGATCCCTGTGACAGAGCGGGGAGCCACCCTGTTTACATCGGTTCTTCCTCTCTGCCAGGTAATCGCTGCTCGCCGGCAGACATCAAATCCGCCCGCGCCGCGGCCACACTCCTGCATAGCTTACTTGTTATACTCACTGTGCAACCTTAAAGCGGAGTTCCGCCCACATACATTTTTTTTTTTGCTGACATCCACCTACAGTTAGTATTCATTACACAAATAAAGTAATTGATCGCTATAAACTCCGAGTGCGGCGGGCACGATAGCCGCCGCTTATAGACAGCGATTCGCGCTACAGAGCCACACAGCAGCAGTAAATGTACGCGAGTCGGTCCGGAACCGGTTAATATTTTCTGCTAGAAAATTTCTTAGAAACCCCAATTTTTTTTAGCAGAGACCCTGGAGAATAAAATGGCGGTTGTTGCAATATTTTATGTCACACGGTGTTTGCGCAGCGGTCTTTCAAACGCAATTTTTTTGGGGGGAAAAATACACTTTAATAAAAGAAAAAACTAAGCAGTAAAGTTGGTCCATTTTTCTTGTAAAATGTGAAAGACGCTGCGAGAATCGTGATCTTTATGCTAAGCAACAAATATCGTGATTCTCGTTTTAGCCAGAATCAGCTCTGCTGAGGTGGAGGAGGGGAGAGGAGGCAGCTGGATAAGCTTTAGAAGAGTCTCTCTATGCCCTCCAATAAAGCCCTGAGTACCATCAACAATTACCACTCTTTATGTGCAGCTCTATTGTGTATTGTGAGGTGGAGGAGGGGAGAGGAGGCAGCTGGATAAGCTTTAGAAGAGTCTCTCTATGTCCTCTGATAAAGCCCTGAGTACCATCAACCATTACCACTCTTTATGTGCAGCTCTATTGTGTGCTGTGAGGTGGAGGAGGGGAGATGAGGCAGCTGGATAAGCTTTAGAAGAGTCTCTCTATGTCCTCTGATAAAGCCCTGAGTACCATCAACCATTACCACTCTTTATGTGCAGCTGGGCTCCAGTATTTCAAGGTGACCGGAAACCCTACAGAGCAATGAAAAGTCACAGTGGGGGACACACATGTAGGCAGGAAGTGACTGCAAAGAGACTGTAGAAGATCAGCAGCATTGGAATACTTTTTTCACCTTTTGTTGTATTTTATTTAACCAGTTTCCGCCCGTCCGCCGTGGACTGGCAGCAACTTGGCTCGATATTGCAAACCAGCGGCTGAAAGATCACGGATTGTGGGCGCGCTTGCCCACTCACTGTGTTTCCCGGGGGGCCAGGGAGCGGGTAGGGAGGACTCGATGTCCGCCAGCTACCCGCGATCGCTCCCCAGCAGTGACAGGACAGAGGTCGGTGTTTGTAAACAACAGATCCTCGTTCTGACAGAGGGGGAAGGGCGGTGATCACAGGCTTCCTGTATATGGGAGCAGCGATCACTCCCCTCCCCCTGCCAGCCCAGCCCCCATACAGTTAATAAAACCTCCTAGGGAACACAGTTAACCCTTAGAGCGCCCCCTGCAGGTTAACCCCTTCACTGCCAGTGCATTTTTATAGCACTGATCGCTGTATAAATGCCAATGGTCGCAAAAAAGTGTCAAAATGGTCCGACATGTCCGCCGAAATATCGCAGTACCGCTAAAAATCGCAGATCGCCGCCATTACTATTAAAAAAAATAACATAAAAACCCCAGAAATTCATTCTCAAGGTTTGCAAATGCGGCAACTTTTGCGCAAACCAATCAAACGGCGATTGCGGGTTTTTTTTTAACACAAATATGAGGAAGAATAAAAATCGGCCAAAACCGATGAATAAATTTGTTTTTTTATTTTTGGATTTGTATTTTAGCAAAAAGAAATTTTTTTTTTGCAAAATTGTCGCCCTTCTTTTGTTTATAGCGGCGATCAGAAATGACGCAGCGGTGATCAAATACCACCAAAAGAAAGCTCTATTTGTGGGAAAAAAAGGACGCAAATTTTGTTTGGGCGCAACGTCGCACGACCACGCAATTGTCAGTTAAAGCGATGCAGCGATGAATCGCAAAAAGTGCTCTGGTCCTAAAGTGGGGAAATCCTTCCGGGGCTGAAGGGGTTAATAAGAAAAAAATGTTTTGTTTGACTTTAGTAAATCTTTAACCATCCTCGCCCCTTCCTCCTCGCCCCACCTACTGCACCCCCCCTGTCTTCTCTCTCTTGATAACAATGTAACAGATCTAAGATGTCTAATGGTTGGCGCTCTCTCCATATAAAGTCCGTGGGCCAACACTAAAACCCGCAACTACAAATGTTTTATAGATGGGGAACCTTGGCACCCCAGATGTCTAGGAACTACATTTCCCATGATGCTCACCTACACGACAGAGTGCAAAGCATCATGGGAAATGTAGTTCCCAACACATCTGCGGTGCCAAGGTTCCCCATCACTGGTATAGAAGCTACCCGGTGTCAGGGGATCAAAGGCACCAACCACATCCCGGACAAAAACCCATACAAAGAAGAAAGCAGTAATAGGCATTTTTTAGGTGCCAAACAATTCACAAGACCACTATGTATATAATAAAATACATTTTAATCTACGTACAAATTGTTAAAAACGCCCTCAATGTATAAATTTTAAAACCACCACAGAAAATCCATGCGGCATGGATATATATCAGCAGTGAATTCAGCTTTACGTGTTTCACCAAAATTTGGCTTCTTCAGGAGTCTTAGGAATGCTACAATAAATGTCACTATAAATGAAACACAATTTGTGAGTAGAGGAAAAAAAAGAAAACATACAATTCGTTGAGTAGAGAAAAAAAAACAAAACACTTTTTTTCCCCTCTTTCGTTTATAGTGACATTTATTGTAGTATTCGTATAAGACTCATGAAGAAGCCATGTTTTGGTGAAACACGTAATTTTTTTTTAAATTTATACCTTGAGGGAGTTTTTAACAATTTGAACATAGAATAAAAATGCTAATTTTATTATCCACTTCAAGACCGGATTTTTTCTGGCACTTTTT
>BLSH010201139.1:0-14856 GCA_018402905.1 Glandirana rugosa
TTGCTTGTTGCTCTCTCCCTGCATGCTTGTACAATAAATATCTTCATTTTTGATTCGGCTTCAGCAGTCAAAGTTACTGAAACCCCGTGAGTATTGGGTTTCCCCAACACATGCACAATAGGGGCCTGGCAGTGAAGCCGCAAGGCTTCACTGCTGGGTTCTCTTACCGGCAATGGCGGTAAGTAAGATGGAAACATCGGCTGGGGTGCCGAACACTGCTTTAATAGGTTTTAAAAACTGTCAAAGTAAAGCATTGTATGTTTTTAAACATGTAATGCTTATTGTACATCACATTGAAAATCCGTTATGGTTTTGATTTGACAATGGGATGTGATGCTAATGGTTTTCCCACTACCCATATTCTCTAGAATTTTTTGTAATGTAGGGATCCATAAAAATATCCGTCACTTGTGCCTACAGTCCTCTTGCCTCTTAGGTAAATATGAGATTGCTAGTCTGGACATGACAGGCACAAATCATTTTCATAAGCAAACATGTTGATTTCATAACAAACAAAACATAAATCTAAAAGAAAAGGTTAAGGTTGCTTTTTATGATGAATTTACTTCATTTTCTTTGAAATGTCAAAAATTGCAATTAGACAGAATTTCACACATCATTCTGTGTATTCGTACTTTGGCGTGCTGTGGTAGGCATTGAAAATCATTTCAGACTCCTACATGAGAAATCCTTTATCCCTTGAAATATTGCATACTGTGTTTAGGCACTCAGATATTTGTCTTGTTTTTGTTGTACAGAGATCAGAAATCAGTAATCCTGCACACGCAGACCTTCATCTTACTGATTTGAAAAGTGCACTACACCTCAGTGGCACGATATAAATGCAAACATATGTCCTGCTTTGTACAAACATAGGGCCTTGGTTCTAAATGCTTCTGCTCACATTAGCAAACACACACTTTAGTTATGAGGCAGATACATACACGTGTTATGTACAGTGGCATTTTTGACTTCCCTGCATTCCCAGGCTCTAATAGAGACGAGTGCTTGAGGGAGAAGGAGGCCTCTCTGGAATTTCCTGAGGCACCATAGAGTTTTGCAAGCAAAACATACCCTAAACACAGATGACCTTTTGTAGACAGGCAGAAGGATATTTTTATTTTTTTTTATTTGTGTTGGTTTTATTTTTCGGTGGTACATTTAGTCTTGCAAAGCAGACCTTATGCTGTTACTCACCATGAGAACCTGTTCTTCCAAGGGCTCAAAATATTCTCAAAACACTTGATCATTTTAATAAGTAGTTGGTGAATGATCCTTTATTTTCAGGCACCACAGCATTTTAAACATGGAATGCTTGTCTTTTTATAAGATGCTATACATCGAATGGCAGGTTTGATCTGGTGTGTGATACACAAACTATCAAACAAATAAACAGCTGTTTTCACAACCATGGATTTAAAATAAATTACAGTATGCATTGCATTTGATAAGGACTACCAATCTTTGAGGCCCTTGAGTGAACTTGTACCTTCCACTTGCAGGGCAAGGGCAACAGGTGAGTGCCAGTGCTGCTCTCTATAGCTGTTTATTCTTACCTTCCTTTTCTTAACTTCCCTTGCATCCTTCCTTGTGAAGAGACAGGCAGCTGCACAACTTTGACAAATTCTCCTATCTCACTGGTTTACTGCAAGAAGATAAGATTGTAGCTGAACCACCTGAAGATCCACCAAACCGTAGGCTACTACCTAGGTTGTCTAGTGAATAATCCTGTACTGTCTATTGGTGACTAGCCACCTCAGTATACAGATCTCTCTAAGATAAGGGTAGCACAACATCTATTATTTCTACCAAAGAAATAATGTACATTATAGAATATGAATATATATGACTGTTACCCTGGTAAATAGGTAGTTTAGCAGTCACATTATTTGCAAACATCTAACCTCATCCAATATACTTTTAAAACTTTAACCAAACCACATGAGACTCATCTTCAGTCTATAGTACTGGGAAACTTAGCTTAGAGTCAGTATTTTCCCAGTATTTTCTCATTCAGCTATTTTTACTGTAGCACTACCCCCATAGGAGCTGCTGAGTGTAACAGGTTCTTTCCCAAAACAGTTCAGTGCCAGCCAAGCACATGGCAACACTCCATTCACTCTGGCTCATTAAGCAGTCTAAGGCAGGGGTTGGCAACCATCGATCGCAATCTACCTGTCGATCAGGGGAAGCCAACAGGTAGCTCATGATCAGGGCTGTGCCAATGCTTCCCCCAGTCTCCACTGGCGCTGCTCTCCTTTCACTAGCAGAGTGGAGTGAGAGGCAAAACAGTGCTGGAGGGACGATGGGGGCATGGCAGCTGCTTTAGTTAACATTGCACATTAACCAACAAGTGATTGGTTGCTAGGCAGCTCTAGCAACCAATCATCATCTTGTTAGCATGAAAAGCTAATAAAGTAGCTCCCAGTCCCGTCCTTCATCCAGCACTGTGCCGCCTCTCAATTCTCTGTGATGTACAGCCACTGTAAGGTAGGAGAGAGCTACCTACAGCTGTGTGTTGTCAAAACATCTTTGGGGTGACAGAGGTAACAGCTATAAAGGGGGGGCAGAGGACAGTACTGTGGGGGTTGGCAGAGGACACAGCTATGGGGCAGAGGACACTGCTACAGGGTGGCAGAAGGCATTACAGGGGGGGTCAGAGGACACTATTATGGGGTAGGGCACAACAGGGGGGAGGCAGAGGACACTACTGTGTGTGGAGGGTGGGGTGCAGAGGACACTGTTATAGTGGTAAGGCACTACAAAGGGGGGCAAAGGACACTACTGTGTGGGGGGGTGGCAGAGGACCCTACTGTGTGGGGGAATGCAGAGGACACTGCTATGGGGGGGAAGAGGGCACTACAGAGGGGGTAGAGGACACTACTGTGGGGTGGCAGAAGATACTACAGTGGGGGATGGCAGAGGACACTGCTATGGGGGGGCAGAGGGAACTGCAGTGGGGGTAGGGGGTAGCGGACACTGCTTTGGGGGGAACATGACACTACTGTTGGGAGGGTCAGAGGACACTACCATGTGTGGAGGGTCAGAGGATGCTACCATGTGATGTGAAAGGGGGCAGAGGACACCGCTCTGTGGGGGAGGGGGGTGGCAGAGGATACTACACTACTATGACTATGTGTTATATTGGAGGCTCTATTTTTTTAACAGGGTGATGACAGCGACGCATAACCCTCATTTCCCCCGGGGATCTTTGATTTCCTGCATGTTGTCCAGATAGATCTCAACCTCTGAAAGGTTACCTATCACTGGTCTAGGGGATGCCTTTTTAAAGTTTATTGCAGAAGAAACTTGTAACAGGAGTCTGAATTCTTACAACTGGGAACCACAAGAAAGGTTGCAGATGTGCAGCACCTGAAACTACGGATACTGGAAGCCTGTGCTAGCATTTCTCCTGCGGTGTTGCTATCAGTGTGTGAAGAGTGGGAGAAAAGGGTTGCATTGACAATCCAACACAATGGGCAGCATATTGAACACATTTTATAAGTGGTCAGAAACTTGTAGATAACTCATGAAAGAATAAAGTTACATTAAAACCAAGCACACCATTGTTTTTCTTGTGAAATTCCCAATAAGTTTGATGTGTCACATGACCCTCTTCCTATTGAAAAAACAAAAGTTGGATTCAAAATGGTCGACTTCAAAATGGCCGCCATGGTCACCACCCATCTTGAAAAGTTTTCCCCCTCACATATACTAATGTGCCACAAACAAGAAGTTAATATCACCAACCATTCCCATTTTATTAAGGTGTATCCATATAAATGGCCCACCCTGTAGATTACCAGTCCTTAGATGTGGTTGCTGCATTTGTTTTCTTTTCAGGATTTTTTTCCCTGTGTTTTCACCTAGTTATTCTATAAATAACACACTTCCTGTCCTAGAGTGGCTATTTTGTCTCACTGAACTGTATCTATGGAGGGTACCATGGTTGTCACTTTAGGCTTTACTCCATATTTGGACTATTAACCCCTCCTCCACTTATGTCCATGAGGGGACATTCTTTTGTAGTTCACAGCTGGGATACGATTGTTTGATATATCAGTTCACTGTACAGAAACATACATAAACAATGTAATTTTGGCAAGATAATAAAGTTTCTGTACTTGCAGAAAACGTACATAGTCATGAGAAAAGATGAAGCCACCATATCAAAGAGCTAGTGAGCTTCAATATACAGTACTACCCTTTCATTTTTGGTTTAACATATTCTTTAATTTATAGAGGTATGTGTGTTTTCCTGGTTTGGTTTGCTATTTTATCTCAATTTTCTAAGCAAAATGTTCAGTTCGCACACATTTTTTTTTTAAATTGAATGCCTTATAGAATTAATATGACAATAGTCATTGAGCACATATGGTGGGCTGTAAGTCAACTTTATTAAATTGAATTTATAGTGAAATGATGCCATAGCTTAATATGCTGGGATTTGGTATTTTTTATTTCTGCTGAAGGGCATATACAGAATGACTGGTCTGCTGCTTTAGATTGAGTGCATACACCAAGAGATGTGCAGCCAGCACTGCAGGTGAAGCTGAAGCAGCATTTTCTCGAAGAAAAATAAGTATCTGAGTTCTACTTTGACTTTTTATTTATTCATCCTTGCAAGCCTGTTAACATAGTCAATTAATACAATTAATGTCCAGTCTAAGGAGCCATTTTTTTTTCATTGACCACCAAGGACAGAGCATTCTTTCTCCCATTGACCACTATTGTAAGGGACATGACTGCTGAGAAGCACATGCTCATATATGCTCATACAACCAATTAACAGACCAATACCATGTCCAAAAATGACACGTAGGCTGATTAAGTTGGAAAGGGCAAGGCCTCAGCTTTAGTGAACTTTTCCAAACGTAACAAATAACCAATGCCTGTCACAGGTATACTGTGAGCACACATAAACCATAAAATGACATAGTCTAAGAGGCCTGTCCTTACCATCAGTGCCAGTCAGGCATTAGACTTACCCCACAATTTACCAAACAATAATGCCAATCACAGTTATACCATGGGCACCCGTAAAACATAAACTCACATAGTCTAAGAGGCCTGTCCTTAACATTAGTGCCAGACAGGCATTAGACTGACCCCAGAATGTACCAAACAACAATGCCAGTCAAAGTATACCATGAGGACCCATAAAACACAAACTCACATAGTCTAAGAGGCCTGTCCTTACCATCCGTGCCAGTCAGGCATTAGACTTACCCCAGAATTTAACTTAAGGGCGTAGCCCATTACAACAACGTCAATTGCTGACAAGGTCAAAACAGCCAATAAAGCTGTGACAAAACATTGAAGTCGGTGGGTGGGCGGGAAATTCTTCTGTCAGCTGAATCTCCTCATGTCAGAGTGACGTGTCTCAGTGTACATTTTCTAGAGTTTGGGCTCTGCCCCATCACCTCGTGTCTTGGTAGCCAATCCTAACGGAGCTACTTAACCTCCTTGATTTAGATCAACTCCCTCTGTAATGCAATGCTTCCATCAGTCAAGGCTCCCTTTCCCTAAGCGGTTCAAGGGGCCTTCATTGTTCTTTCCAATGACATCCAATGTAAGAGTAGAGTTTTTCTCCCACTGACTAACAATGTAAAGGGTATGCTTTCTACTGCTGATCACCAATGTAAGGGGGTATTTTCCTCCCAATGACCACCAATGTAAGTGGTATTTTTACTTCAAATGACCAAAAAACATAAGGAGGCATGTTTCATCATACTACAAATTTAATCAGGCATTTTTCCTGTCAGTAAAAGGTATATGCAGTGGCAATAGTAGTCACTGGTTGCAAGGAGAAGTGAACATGGAAGTTGTTGCCAAAATGAAGCAAGAAGAGGGCAAAGGACTAGTCACAATTGTGGTGGTGTTTTGCTTTCTCATGACAGGGCCTCCAGCAAGAAGTGAGCAGCGCTAGAGTGAAATTACAATCTTTACCTAAATCTTCTGAGGCCAGCAGTCAGAGGCAGCAGTTCCTTAGATCTCACAGTGCAGATATACAGGAGTACCTAGGTATACTTACGTACCAGAAAGTACACTTATTTTTTACAATCTTAAATGTTACTAAAACCACATCATAAAGAACTATAAATAAATGGTGTATTACATGCTATTCATACTCACTCAGTCACTATGAGATTCATTTTCTGTATCCTGGAAAAACTGGTTGGTCCTGCTGCTTTCTATCTCCCCTGTTCATGTCCCCAATTCAGCTAGGGATTGTGCAGATGTAGTGGCAGCTCTACACATGCTCAATTTTCAGTAAATTTCTATACTGAGCATTTGCTCCCTATTATATCTGAGCAGCCCATGTGACGATAGAGTCACACATGTGGGCGTATACACAGTGGTAAATGATAGCCCGCTCCTTCCCTCCTCCATGCCCACTAACCAGCTAAAACACAATGGGGGTGGGATATTATATGTAGATTAATAGTGGCTCACCTCCCTGTTGTGCTATTTGCACAAAATAATACAGATTTGATTTCAAAATATATTTGTATGCCAATTTAAAACAGTTTATTGATATTATTTATTTATTTTTACTCTGTATTCCAAAGGTTGTTTTTTTGTATTTTGAACATATGACCAGCAGCAGAGGACTAGGAACGCCTCCTGCTTATGTTTCCCTGCAGACAGGCTGGGAAAGATCTGGGTCATGTGAAAACTGTATATCATTCAGTAAAGAGGTACTTAGATGATTTTTGTAATTAAAATGATTACAGTGCCATTATCCACATACAGAAATAGAAGGGACAGTGTAAATTAAACAATGTGTGTTTACTATCACTTTAAGTTCAGGTCCACTTTATTTATTTTATAAACAACAGGTTGCGCTAAAATGACAGTAGGTAGATACATATAGCATGCATTCCATAAATACATGTAAATCATACCCCCAGGTAACTTCACCATGGCACCCAAAGAAAGAGAAGGTACTGGTAGTGTGATAACGTTTCAGTGGATTTAATAAAATAAAAGTATTGCACTTACATCAGATAAAAACTTCCCCTAAAGGGGAAGACGCGCTGACGTCACTGCCATTGAGTGTTTGAAGTCTACAGCCGGCCGGCTTAATGTTCTTGGACGCCCTTGTTGTTTTTATCTGATGTAAGTGCAATACTTTTATTTTATTTAATCCACTGAAACATTATCACACTATCAGTACCTTCTCTTTCTTTGGGTGCCGTGGTGAGTTTATCTGGGGGTGTAAAGAACCTTATTGGACTGCTATCCTACAAACGCCGGGAGGCGGATCCGGTAAGCCCTTTCCACTACCTCTGTGGTTCACCCAAGCCAACTCTGCTACATCAGGACCCCAAGATTGTCGTATTTATCCCCAGGGGGGACCCGGGCTGGGGTACAGCCAAAGCGCTTATGCGCTTACATCTGGTAAGCAGTTATTAGATGTGAGGTGGAGGTATCACTACTGAATTTGAACTATCACACGGTGGTCTATATCTGTGTAGATACATCTACATCTCTACTTTCATCTACACCATTTATGTTTATTTGGACTGTATGATTTACATGTATTTATGGGATGCATGCTATATGTATCTACCTACTGTCATTTTAGCGCAACCTGTTGTTTATAAACTAGTGTGTTTGCAGTACATGGTTAGTACTGTTTGGTGACAGCTGTGGTTGCTTAGCACTTTTACATAGTCGAGTGCGGTGTTATCCTCCTTTGTATTGCATGTCTACTTTATTTATTAGCAGGACAAAATTCCAGGTGCCACATACAGTAGCTCTCATTAACATTAAGGCTCGGTTTACACTGATACGATATAGGATCCAACTTGTGAGACCCCAAGTCGGATGACATGTGAAATTCAGTGTTTCCCTATGAGAGCTGCCTTAACTGATACTACACAAGTCTGTCTGACTTTAGAAAAGGTTCCTGCACTACTGGTCCGACTTTGATACAATTTCAATGCCACGGAGAGTAAAATGTCACATCAAAGTCCAATCATAGTTGGATTCCACAGTTGCACTGAAAGTCACGTGACTTTGGAGTCAGACTAGTGTCAACCGAGCCTAAAATGAGAAGGCACAAAGTAGTGGGGAATATCACTAAAATTGTGGTATGGGCATAACTGACAAGTACGGGCAATCATTATATTGAGACCTTTCTTTATAAATGGGTATAATCCAGCAAAAACAGACCAGCTTTAGTCAAAAATTGCATCAGAGAGACCAAATTATTTTTAATTACCTATTACAAGCCTTCTGATGTATTACTCACATGATGTCCATAAGGCTATTTGTGAACAGCCTGTACTTTAACCACTTGCCAACAGCCAACCGTAGTCTGACGGCGGCAAGATGGCTCAGTATCGCAAACCGCCGTCATATGACGGCGGCTGCGAGATCGAGCACTGTGAGGGCGCGCCGCCGGAGGCGTGCTCACTGTGTTCTGGGGAAGCCAGGGAGCGGGTAGGGCGGACTCGATCTCCGCTGGCTACCCGCGATGCCCCCCCCCCGCAGTGAAAGAAAGGAGGTCCGTGTATGTAAACACGGATCTCCGTTCTCATAAAGGGGGAAGGGCAGTGATCACAGGCTGTATATGGAAGCTGTGATCACTCCCCTCCCCCTGCCAGCCCAGCCCCCATACAGTTACAAAACGCCTAGGGAACACATTTAACCCTTAGAGCGCCCCTCCAGGTTAACCCCTTCACTGCCAATGGCATTTACACAGTAATCAGTGCATTTTTATAGCATTGATTGCTGTATAAGTGCCAATGGTCCCAAAAAAGTGTCAAAATGGTCCAACATGTCCGCCGCAATATTGCAGTACCACTAAAAATCGCAGATCGCCGCCATTACTAGTAAAAAATAAAAAATTAAAACCCCAGAAATTAATTCTCATCATCGTAAACCCGGCAACTTTTGCGCAAACCAATCAATAGACGCTGATTGTGATTTTTTTAACCAAAAATATCAGGAAGAATATAAATCGGCCGAAACCGATGAAAAAAAATTTTTTTTATATTTTTTTTTGGATTTGTATTTTAGCAAAAAGTAAGAAAATCAGTTTTTTTTGCAAAATTGTTGCTCTTTTTTTATTTATAGCGGCGATCATAAATGATGCAGAATGGATCAAATACCAAATTTTGTTTGGGTACAATGTCGCACAACCGCACAATTGTCAGTTAAAGTGATGCATTGCCGAATCGCAAAAAGTGCTCTGGTCCTAAAGTGTGAAATCCTTCCGGGGCTGAAGTGGTTAAGTGGTTTATGGCTTCAGCTGCAGTTCATTAATTCCCCAGCTATTGTAGATGGGAAGCAGCTAATCAAGGACAATCTGTGCTTATTAAGCTGCAGTGGACAGAAGGGGCATTGGGGATCTAACATACCTCTAATGTCTCTATAAAGAGGACCTGTCACTGCCCATGCTGTCATATAGATGGCTTGTTAGCAATAATGATGGTAAACAAATGAAATCATGAAAAACTAAAACAATTACAAAAATTCAAAAGCACTGCCATACCCCCTCAGACACATGCAAATGCAAGTGCAAACAGAGCATGCAAGTGTATATGAACAGCAATGGTGCAGAGGTATTGCTATGAACATCAACCTGAGAGCTATAATTCTAACACCATAATTTATGGTTAACTCTAAACTGATAACCTGTAAAGGTTTTTAAAGTGATATCGCCATTTCAAAGGTGAGCGCAATTTCGAGGCTTGCTATGCTTGGTATCTATTCACTTGACACAACCCTATCTTTTATATTTTACCAAAAACTAAAATTGGGTATTATATTATGTTTGTGTGGGGTAAAATTCATTTTTGTGTATTTATTATTAAAAATATGTGTTTGATAAACAGTTGTGCAAATATTGTTTTTTATTATTTTATTTTACAGGGCCTCTGCTTTAATATACAATTATTTGGGGTTTCTAAGTAATTTTCTATAAAATATATTTATTTTAACATGTGTGAAAAAATAGAAAAATTGCCCTGGACTTCAAGTAAGTAAAGTATTCTGGGTTCTCTTAGGAAGCTTTCAGTGAAAGAAATATGGGACCTCTGTTGTAGCTATTTGACTGACTTTCTTGCAGTGTTCTTGCTTGACTATTTTATGAGCTACTGAGAAGAAATAGGAGCACATTCTGCATACTTGGCTACCGATTCAGAGAGTAATGAAGCCAGAGGAGCAGCATGGCTGGCATTTTTAGAAGCAGATCAGAAATGGAGTTCCATATTTAGCTTTCTTCATATGTTTCGTTTAACAGTCATGATGCAAACAGGAGTTAACTGACATAAATAAATAATTTTTACCATCTAAAAACCTGGTCATACCAGCATACATTTTTAGGCCAAACCATTTTCAATAAGGTATTTAAACACATGGTAACAATGAGGGTAAAGACAGAATATTTTTAGTCAAAACAGATATAGAATTATTAGCAAATTCAAGAAAAGCTGAAAATGACAGGCTTACAAAAGTGGATAATCACAAACATTTCTGTATATAGCTGCTCTAAATTCAGAGTTCTCATAATAACATACAGGTGAGAAGACATCAGTGTGAATAAGGAATGTCAGCTTTCCATAACACACAGTTTAATGTGTCATCCAAAACTAACTGAGCCAGGTGTGAGTGTACACATAAACCAACGGTGCCCAGGACATTGCAAAATGAATGCATGCACTATATGCCCTTACATGGCATGAATAGAACCTTAGAAATGAGCCCAAGCTGTGTAGTCTGCACATCTGTAACTGAAAAATAAAATGCAGAACAGGGGGTGCCGTGTCACAAAGTTCTAAATGTGACAATAAAAAAAGCCCTACAGCTGAAACAGGTGACTGTTAGTGGCTCATCAATTACTGGATCGACTTTATTTAGTGAAGCAAATGCATTCCAAACTATCATTTTATAAGTGCTCCATTATATTATAAACAGTGTGTAATTTATATAAAGGCTTTTTTTTATCAACTATAAAGGGAGATTTACTGCAATACCAAGCTGTTTTCAAACAGAACAAAAATGCAATTTGAATGTTGCTAAAATGAAACTAATAGTTTTAGTTTTATTTTATTTTTAAGGTTATATATATTTTTTTTAGTCGTTTTTATACTTTTAGTTTTTTACTATGTATGGAAAACAACAACACTGGCCAACAGTTCCTGGGCAAGCCTGCTTTAGGGGAAAGGTGGATTGGCTGAGATGGAATTTTCCAGTCAATCACTATTGCTTCCTTCAAGATGGAAGGCACCTGCAGCGCTCCTCCTCTATTCTCCATGGGCACAATGATGCAAATGTACTTCTTGTGAACTTGCATGTTTGTATGATGAGTATTTCTAAGAAAGAGTTTGTCGGCTGAATTGTGTATGCACGACTGGTCTCTGTCTATTGTCTGATGGTACCTTTATCCTTCTTAAGCCTCAAGCTTTAGATATCTTTAGCTGAAAAAAATGACAGCATGCAATCCTGCCTTTCATAGGATAAACAGTATAGATCTGGTCATTTTGTACTCTGCTACAGTGATAAATGTTCTACTAACAAAGCAAATGTCAAAGACACACATGAATAAACAGTAAACATTTGCAAAACTTTTAATTTCCATTTTAAAATATTTTGTGCAGTTTGCTCAATCCACTTAGCAAATCTAACTTTGCATAGTGACATGTAAATGAGTTCTGCACTGATTATAGATCACAGATGTAAACAGTGGAAAGGGTTCAATTTAGTTTTCAAATGAGCTGATTATCCAGCAAAGCAATGCCTGTCACTGAGAACAGAATGATCTACAATTTCACCTAGATACTATACTGATCAGCTCAGTCAGCCATACAAATTCTGTAACATTCACTTTAACGACTGTGTGCTATAGATAATGATATTTATGCAACTTCCTACAGAATTAATTTTACTTCCTTTTTGTATTAGCCACAGATGAGTCAAGGTGGATCAGTGGTTAGCAGACTTGCAATACTTTATCGGGGTTTCAACTCCCATTAGAGCTCTCTGCATAGAGATTGATTGCCTCCCTTTCTTTACATACATTTTCCTGGCTGATTCAGTTTCCTATATAGTGATATTTAAAATGTTTTCTGCTTAAAGCAAATTTGTGGGCAAGTTATAGGCATTCAAGTACATAAATATTCTTAGCAGTAAATAAGCTTTAAAACAAATTCTCACTGAGCTCTGTAGCCAAAGGCATTGTGGAGCGATTCACCCTAAATCAATTAAGTTGTTCAAGTTGGTTCTCGTAGTAGTTCAGCTTACTTTGCTTCAACCTCCCAGAGCACCTGCATTGTATTTACATTAGGTATAAGACTGGAAGGCTGCCATGTAGGGATAAGCAGAGTTATTTCCCTTTGAAATTATGGATTTCACTTGCTCCACCAAGCCTGCAGCTACAGAAGATAGTGAGGGCTTGTTTTGAAACAAGTTTAGTATCTATTATCCCTGCACTACTATGTATAGTTTCACAAAATTGCAATAACCAGAAAATAGTTAAATGACATGGGGCTTGCTGCTTAACACCTATATATGTTCCCACATAAACCCCCAACGGTGAGTAATAAACCTAGTAAAGCGCTACCCCTCTAATGTTAAAAAAAATCAAAATGTAGGTGTGGACAGGACTAAAAACTGGTGGGCTCCAAATACATAATATCATCAAACAATACAACAAGGGTGATGGCCCCCAAATTAAAAAAAAAAAACCCACTCAATAAAATACAGTTTAGCACTATGTCAGGCTAAGGCTTCATGTAGAGCAAAAGAAGTTGACCGCACACAGGTTGAGCTGAATACAATGACTGATTTATTATAAATCCATCCAGTGATGAAAAATATTTACAGAAAAAGTGCAGACATCAAACAGCAGACAGTTTGTTGTTTGATGTCTGCACTTTTTCTGTAAATATTTTTCATCACTGGATGGATTTATAATAAATCAGTCATTGTATTCAGCTCAACCTGTGTGCGGTCAACTTCCTTTGCTCTACAATTGCCTCCTGGATTATGGACTGCACCCGCACCAGGTTTGTCTGATTTCATTTTCACCATTCACACCTGAAGCAGCTTATTTTCATTTGTTGTCCCTAAGGCTTCATGTAGACTTGGCCACCATTTACCACGGCCACGGAAACATGCAAAACGTGTCAAAATGGGCAAACTCAAGTTTAGGAGCTGCTAGTGTACATGAAGTATAATTCTCTGCGCAACGTCTGCCATTGGAGTTATACCCCTAAGGGGAAGGTTTATATGAACTGGAGATCAGACATCTTAAGCCATACACACTTTATTCACTCTCTCATTTAACAGACAGACTGGGGATGAAGGTGAAGGACAGTGGATTCTGTGTAAAAAGATGAAAAATGGTGGTTGTGAGAGTCTTCCTGTCCAAACGAAGCTGCTGAAACAGTCGGACAAAAAAGAAAAACTCTTCTGAGGGTTAGGGAGGAAACAAGTATTGTGGGGCAAATAACATGAAAGTTATGCTAACCTCATTAATTATGCAGTATACAACAGCAGGCTACCATAGTGTAAAAAGAGAGTTGGTAAAAGTGAATCATGTAATGAAAACCTAGTTAAGCCAATAACTCCCACTTATCTTCCAGCCAGGTATTTTAAATGCATGTGCTTATATTTGCGGTAGTCATTAGACTGTAAACTAGGACAGATGTCATTAGTATTCGTCATAGTGCTGTTGAATATTTTGTAGCTACATAAGGGAAAATCATTCAGTAAATGTGATTACGTTGATCTGCCAAGCATACAAGTTTATGTCAGTGGGGAGGAGATAGGTTAAAGAAAGAAGGACAACTAAGTCAATGCTGGCCCATTGGGGAGACTTTAACAGGTAAAACAAGTCTTCTTAACATTCTTACGTCCAATCTCTACTCACAGCAGCTAGTGGGTTCCAACAGACTTAAGAATTTCACCCAGTCTCCCAGTGTGATTACTTATCATTTGTCGCTTTTACTGGAAGCTTCTCTGGGCTAGACACAATAGTGGGAGCTTTTTAGTTGGGTTGTTTAATGCCCCATAATGCTTACTTCAAGCCTAATCTGTAAGCATTTTTTTCATTGTGGTGATGCACTTATTGAGTCTCCTTGACCAGTTCTGTCAATTTTGTCTAATCTATGCAACTGTGATCTCATGCTAAAGATGTCTTTACTAAAATGTATATAGAAACACCACCATTTATTTTATACAGTGTTCATGGTTGTTCCACATTCTGCTGAGCAGAATGAGCAATAACTTTCAGTATTTTAAAATGTGTGGCCGCTAGAGCCAAATGCAGAGGTCTTAAGAGGGTTCTTATTACTGCTGTGACACCAGATATCGAAAAACCATGAGAATGCCCTAAATATGTATTAAATATATTTGGCAGAATGCTGTGCTTTTAAGTATTACTGTATCTGCCCATGCATCTCATGAGTTACTTAGATGTCTAAAGTCACTACATTTTCCAAATGAAATCCCAGGACCACAAGTCCTACCTTAAATGTTTATATTGAGAGCGAACTAAACAAAACAGAATTCCATCCTGAACACCAGGACCCTAAAGTAAACCTTTTACATCACTGAAATCTGTAGATTCATTGAGTACTCTACGTACCCGTCTATGTCATTATGAATTTTCGTGTCGTAAGACGGTTTATATAAATTATGTATAAATCCCGTAAGAGTACCAAAAAGCTATAGACCACAGTGTCGTCATTATTCTTGGGAGAATTCTGGAGACGTAAACCGAGATCGCCGGTGTGTAAAATTTTATGACTTTCAATAACGAGTAAGACGAGTCGTCTTACACCTTGTTGGTACTTGTGACATATTTTATTTACCACCACAAAGATATATGTAAAATCATTT
>BLSH010201139.1:15090-25752 GCA_018402905.1 Glandirana rugosa
GGGAGATGACTATGTAGGGTCTTAAGATAAACGAAAAGGGTGACGGACCAATGTGACAAACGAGTAAACAAATAGAATTCTGGGATGTATCAGTAGAGGGATCACCAGCAGGAGGAAGGAGGTTCTGATTCCTCTATATAGATCTTTAGTGAGACCTCACTTAGAATACTGTGCCCAGTTCTGGAGACCACACTTACAAAAAGATATTGATAAAATAGAACGAGTTCAGAGACGGGTAACAAAAATGGTGAAAGGTCTGGGGGATAAAACATATCAAGAGCGACTTCAGGAACTTAATATGTACAGTCTGGAGGAAAGAAGGGAGAGGGGAGACATGATTGAAACCTTTAAATACATCAAGGGGGTGAATAAGGTTCAGGAGGGCAGTCTTTTCAATATGAAACCAAAATCAAGAACACGGGGACATGACCTCAAACTAACTGGAGGGAAGTTCAAAACGAATCTTAGAAAGTACTATTTTACTGAAAGGGTGGTTGATGACTGGAATAAACTACCAACAGAGGTTGTGAGACAGTCAACAGTAAATGGCTTCAAACATGTTTGGGATAAACATAAATCCATAGTCAAACAACAAGGTTAATGTAAAAATAAATAAATAAAATAAATAAATAAATAAATAAATAAAAAGGGGCAGACTCGATGGACTACTCAGTCTTTTTCTGCCGTCACTTTTCTATGTTTCTATGTTTCTTAGTTCTAGCAAACAATAGTCATTTGTATTTCTGTAATAACTTATGTGACAAAATCACCAATAGTATAACAAGATTCTCCAATTGCACTGTAGTGACATTGCTTTAGATTCATTAGACTGAATGCGTTGCATTTTTTTCTTGCTGAATGTGCAGTTTACAAAAGCTGGACTTGTTATTACATACTCAGTTTACCGCCGAGCATGCGTTAGTTAAGCTGGTATTATTTTAACAGCCTCGATATTACAAAGTATTTCATCTATTACTGTGCTGAAACTATGCTTTGTGTGCTATTTTGGGACCTCACCCCCTTGTGATGTCACCACCCCATCATGCCCCGAGTGGTGGCGTCACAAGCAGGTGGGGTTTCCTGATGATGTCACTGGATGGCCACGTCCCATGGCTATATAAGGATTGGCAGACAGTGGGAGCTGACACAACAGTGGGAGCCAGCATCGGAGAAGACATCAGTGGAAGGAGAAGAACCAACAGAAGAACCAGAGGAAGAATAAATCAGTAGCAAAGAGAAAGAACTGGAGGAGACCTGGAGGGAGAAGAAATCATTGGAGAAAGAAGACACGTTGGAGCTACGATTGGTGACATTCTTCATTTTTAATAAAACCTGTGTACTGTATCTATTTATTTTTGACATTTCTCTGGGTGAATGAGTAGGTGTACCCCCTAATCATTCACATAGGAGGGGTGGGATCTAGGGGCTCCCTTGTTAAAGGGGGCTTCCAGGTTCCGATAAGCCCCCCCACCTACAGACCCGCACAACCACTGCCCAGGGTTGTCAAGAGAGGCCCTTGTCCCCATCAAAACAAAAATAAGATCCATAGCCAGGTGCGTTGCTAGGTGGAAAAAGACCAGGGGCTTCAGCCAGAAGAAAGGTGGTGTGCTTTGTGTGCCCCGGTGCAATGTGGCTGTGTGCGTGGCTTAAAGGGGGCATGGCTTTATGGGGTGTGGCTTGTGTCTGAGATGAACGAGGGATGGAGGAAGGAAGAAAGAAAGAAAGAGATAGGGAGGGAAGGAAAGAGAAGAGAAGGAAGGAAGGAAAGAGGAATGGAGGGACAGCAGGCCCAGATCCTACACCACAATAGCAATATGTGTATTCCATAAAGTTTAGCAATCAGCAAATAAAGGTACTCCATACACCTGGTGTTGGCGCTTCGATCATCCCGGCACCATGGTTATATGACAGGATGATTGAAGCGCATTATTTCTATTATTACATTGTAATATAAAATGAAATAGTTCAACTCATCATAATGCAGAATAAGTGGCAGCCCCGAGCGTGTCACTTGTCAGTGTCGCCTGCTACCAGATGCCATCAGGTGTCCCTAGCAAAGTCGCTCCTTATATCAGGTGCCTCCAGCGGAGTGTCCCTCCTTACATCACAGGTGTCCCCCAGCGGAGTGCCTCCTTACACAGGTGTCCCCCAGCGGAGTGCCTCCTTACACAGGTGTCCCCCAGTGGAGTCCCTCCTTACATAGGTGTCTCCCAGTGGAGTCCCTCCTTACACTGGTGTCCCCCAGCGGAGTTCCTCCTTACACAGGTGTCCCCCAGTGGAGTCCCTCCTTACACAGGTGTCCTCCAGTGGAGTGTCCCTCCTTACACAGGTGTCCCCCAGGGGAGTGCCTCCTTACACAGGTGCCCCCCAGCAGAGTGCCTCCTTACACAGGTGTCCCCAGCGGAGAGTCCCTCCTTACACAGGAGTCCCCAGCGGAGTGTCCATCCTTACACAGGTGTCCCCCAGTGGAGTGTCCCTCCTTACATAGGTGTCCCCAGCGAAGTGTCCCTCCTTACACAGGTGTCACCAGTGGAGTGTCCCTCCTTACAAAGGTGTCCCCAGCAGAGTGTCTCTCCTTACCTTATAGGAGAGAGGTGATGTGGGGGGGCAGTGAGAGATGCTCCCTACCACACCACTGACAATGAAGGGGCCAGGCGGAAGAGCAGTGATGCGGTGTGGGCAGAGAGAGATGATGCCCACTCGTTCGTGGCTCTGTCAAGCAGCCCGCCTGCGGCTCTGTTAAGACACTCTCCCGTGGCTCTGTCAAGTCGCCCGCCTGCTGGGCGGGCAACTTGACAGAGCCACAGGCCCGCTATTAGGGACCCCTCGGGACACTCTGAGCTGCAGCCAAAACATTTGGGGCTGCAGCCCTGATAGCCACCTCCTGGTGATGCCCCTGCACATAACTTATGTAGCGCTACCCCGTAAGGGCTGCTGGTAATTGCTGGTTCTCCCCTAAAAGTACAGAGGCTGTCCACCACCACAAGAACCGGTCCATACACTCCATACACTTTACATATACAACAGCCCCATTAAGGTTTAGAACTATCCTGGGGAGAGAGAACAATCTCTCCAGGGCTTCATACTATTTATCACTTCCCCAGTCATCTTCTAGACACTCCCCTCCAGGGATTGGCCAAGCCATGACAAATATTCAGGCTGCTCCTTTGAATCACACTCCCTTGTTCTGGAAGTTTCTTCCAGAGGCAGGGGGAAGCAAACTCCTAGCCTATGAAACCCTGAATTGACCAGAACATATAATCACTGCTTGACTATAGAAGGAGCCAAAAACTAAATTGCCTAGCATCCTATGCTAGGATGGTGCTACATCTATGCAAACCTTTTTTTCCATTCATGTTGCTTTACTCTGAAGTGGAAAAGTACAATTTCACTTTTGACATCAATGCAACTATCACTGAATCATCTTAAACAAGATTTTTATCCATAAAGACAATTTCAATATTTTAGCCACAAAGGGATCTATTGGCTCCCCATACGTTTAAAGAACCAAATAAGTGTAGGGTCAGAGGTCTTTAACCACTTCAAACCAAACCGTTTCTCCACCTTCCTGCCCAGGTGATTTTTTAGATTTCAGCATTTTTTTGTGAGACAGTTAGAGCTTTCTTTTGGTGGTATTTAAACACCGCTGGTTTTTTTTTTATATAAATGAAAAATGACCATAAATATTGTAAGCATTTTTCTTTGTTATAAAATTTTGCAAATAAACAATCTTGCTTCATACATTTTGGTCAAAACATATGTATTGTGCTAAACATCTTTGGTAAAAAAAATAAACCAAATCAATGTGTAATCTTTCTTATTTAGTCTGTGTGAAACTTATAGAGCCTACAAACTATGGTATATATATTTGAAAATTGATCAGTCCTGATATACTTACTGCCTATCTCATTTCTTGCAGCCCTAAATTGCCAAGACAGTACAAATACCCTCGAAATGACCCCTTTTGAAAAGTAGACAGTCCGGACTATTTCGTAAGATGCATGGTGAGTTTTTGAAGTTGTAATTTATGTCAAAATATTTTGGAAAATTAAGATATATATATATATATATATATATATATATTTTTTTTTTGTTTTGCACAAAGTTGTAATTTTAACACGTTTTTCACAATCAGCACACTTACAATTACACCCAAATATATAAAAATAATTCTGCTACACCTCTCAAGTTTGGGAATACCACTTGTTTGAGACTTTTTACAGCCTAGATGCATAGAGGGACCCAAAATCCAAGGAGCAACTTTGGGCTTCCAAGGAGCATACATTATGCATCTAATTTTCTGACTACATATCATATTTCTTGAGTTCCTGCATTGCAAGGACCGGAGAAAGATCTGCAAAATTATCCCATTTTGGAAAGCAAAAACTCCTAGGTATATTCTGAAAGGAATAGTGAGTCCTTTGAAAATGTAATTTTTTGCTACAAGTTGTGGAAAATGCAGGAAAGAAAAAAAAATGTGTCTGTACACAAAGTTGTCAATTAATAAGATATTTCTAACACATATCATAGGCATACTTAAAATTGCATCCCAAAACACATTCTGCTACTCATCCCGTGTATGGTGTTACCATATGCATGACACTTTTTTACAGCCTAACCAAAAACCAAGGAGAACCTTCAGGTGTTCCAGGGCACAAATTGTACATCTAATTTCCTGACTACCTTTCACATTTTGGGAGGCTCTGGAGCATTAGGTCAGTGGAAACACCCACAAAATGACCCCCCAAAAAAGCACCCCAAGGTACAGTGAGTCTTTTGAAGACTTAATTTTATTGCCATGAGTTCTTGGAAAATGTAGAAAGAAAATAACATTATTTTTTTTTTTCATAAAATTTTTAATTTATAAGGTATTTCTCACTCACAGCATGGGCATACTTTGGATTACAACCCAAAACACATTCTACTCCTCATGCTGAATATGACAATACCACATGTGTGAGAGTTTTTCCCTGTCGACTGATTATGTACCTAAGAATTTATTTTGTGTATCACACAAATCAACCAATTGTGTCAAAACCAATGTACTGTAATGGTTGCCACTGTAAGAGTGGTCAAGAAATATAGCTTAGTGTACTGCCACCTATAGCAGTCACAGTTCCTATAAGCCAAGCAAGCCTAGCCTACTGGTATGCGATTGCCCCAGAAAAGAGTTCCTGTTTTTCCAGGAGTGCAGTTGTCACCAGGGAATGGCTGGGACTGTTGGCTCACAGGAACATAGTCAGTTGGATGTGTAGATGGGCCAGCTTAGGTGGCAGGCAGAGATATGGTCAGCAAAACAGGCAAAGGATTGGTCGAGTCAGCAAGCAGAAATGTGGTCAATAAACAGGCCAGGGCCAGTATAGGTAGCAGACAATGGCAAGATTGCACTGATATTGCAGTGATCAGGAACACTGTTGCTGGCTGCACTGGTCTTGTGACACCGGGACTTGTGTAGCGGCAATCAGGAACACTGATACTGGCCTACACTGGTCTGGTTCCACTAAGAACTAGTATGGCAGCAATCAGGAAAACTGTTGTTGACTTTCACTAGTCTATTGACTGGTGTGGCGACAATCAGGGACACTGTTGCTGGCTTATACTGGTGTGGAACCCCTGTGAGTGGTGTGGTGCTCAAAGGGAACACTGTTCCTGGCATACACTGGTCTGGTGACACTGGGGCTGGTGTGGCAGAAAAACTGTTGTTTGCACACAGTTTTCAAAGGTTGATGACAGCTCCTAGATTGTCCAATAAATAAAAAAGATTTCACTGGGATTCACCATTTAATCAATGGTGTGCAGGAGGAAGAATCAGAGCAGTAACTCTTTTTTTTATTTCAGTGTGCAGACAACCAGTGCAGCATTTGCTGTCTGTCCCTGGTGGAGTGATATAGAATAAATGCCTGTTGACCTTGCTCCCTCAGTAAGTATTGAGGGCAGAAGATGGGGCTGCATCCATCAGCAAGGTGTGGTGGGTTAAGTCTGTGCAGGGATCATCATCCAGGTGGCGGCTGTGTAAGGGACAGAGGCGCACAGGCTAGCTATCACAACTGCTCTAGCACCTTTTTACTGGTAAGTGGTACCCTATCCAGGCCCTTCATATAGTACGGGACACAGCAAACAAGACTTTTGTTCATGGCAGCAAAGTGTTTGTACTTGTAGAGTATTCTTCTACAAGTGTAAGCACTCTCCAGTCATGAATGATACACAGCCATAGCACCTGTACTGTGTATTCATCATCATGACAATGATGATCACATAAGGACAGTGAGATATTTTCTTATAGGCCTCATTTACGCCTGTGTTGGGGGGGGATTAAAACACATGGCTCTGCCCTGTGTTTTTACACCCCCCCAACCACTCCCCCTTATGCTGCGAAAATAGCGGAGGGAGGAGGACAATTGCCGTGGCCATGATGCTTTTTGTTCACTTCAGACCTGCTTCTATTTCTGTGCAAGTCAATGAGATTGTAACATCCATTTGAAACACATTTATGCAGCTTAGATGGAAGTTTAAAAAAAAATGTTAAAAATAGGTAGGATTTTTTACCTCCCATAAAAGCCAAAGAAACTTTTGAGATTCAACTGATATCTAAAGTTTAAAATCTATGAAGCCTTTCTCCTCAAGATCCTTTTTGTTAATTTTCACTTTTTTAGTTCTCAGATGTTTAAAGTTCAATACAGAGCCTTGCACAAGGAGGAGTTAAAAATTGTCTTCTTTGTGTTGGGCACATAAAAGGTACATGCTGGATTTTTTGTTTTTTTCCTCCTCCTGTAAGATAACAAAACTTCAGTCTTCATCAATGTGGTGAAAATTAAGGTAAAAACACAATGCTAATATTTTAGATGCCCATATTTTACTGCCAGACGAGACAACCAAAATATTATTACACAGAATTAAATCATGATTTCATAGACAATAAACAAATTTATTTTATGCATATTCTCCTGTAGGAGATGTAATGGAACCAGTTTGCCTACTGCACATTTTAACATACTATAGGCTTGTTTTTTTACCTACACTATTGTTATTTTCTTATACAGTGGCGTTGCCATGTTTTCTGAAGATATCAATGAGGAAATATTGATTCTGGTACAGTATCTCACAAAAGTGAGTACACCCTCACATTTTTGTAAATATTTTATTATATCTTTTCATGTGACAACACTGAAGAAATGACACTTTGCTACAATGTAAAGTAGTGAATGTACATCTTGTATAACAGTGTAAATTTGCTGTCCCCCTCAAAATAGCTCAACACACAGCCATTAATGTCTAAATGGCTGGCAACAAAATTGAGTACACCCCTAAGTGAAAATGTCCAAATTGGCCCAATTAGCCATTGTATGTCATGTGTATCATTAGTGTTACAAGATCTCAGGTGTGAATGGGGAGCAGGTGTGTTACATTTGGTGTTATCACTCTTACTTTCTCATAGTGGTCACTGGAAGTTTGACATGGCACCTCATGACAAAGAACTGTCTGAAGATCTGAAAAAAATTATTGTTGCTCTACATAAAGGTGGCCTAGGCTATAAGAAGATTGTCAAGCCCCTGAAATTGAGCTGCAGAACGGTGGCCAAGACCATACAGTGGTTTAACAGGACAGGTTCCACTCAGAACAGGCCTCGCCATGGTTGACCAAAGAAGTTGAGTGCACGTGCTCAGTGTCATATCCAGAGGTTGTCTTTGGGAAATAGAGGTATGAGTGCTGCCAGCATTGCTGCAGTGGTTGAAGGGGTAGGGGGTCAGCCTGTCAGTGGTCAAACCATATGCCGCACACTGCACCAAATTGATCTGCATGGTTGTCGTCCCAGAAGGAAGCCTCTTCTATAGATGATGCACAAGAAAGCCCGCAAACAGTTTGCTGAAAACAAGCAGACTAAGGACATGTATTACTGGAACCATGTCCTGTGGTCTGATGTCAACTTATTTGGTTTAGACGATGTCAAGCGTGTGTGGCGGCAACCAGGTGAGGAGTACAATGACAAGTGTGTCTTGCCTACAGTCAAGCAAGGTGGTGGGAGTGTCATGGTCTGGGGCTGCATGAGTGCTGCCGGCACTGGGGAGCTACACTTCATTGAGGGAACCATGATTGCCAACATGTACTGTGAAATACTGAAACAGAGCATGATCCCCTCCCTTCAGAGACTGGGCCGCAGGGCAGAATTCCAACATGATAATGACCCCAAACATACCTCCAAGATGACCGCTGCCTTGCTAAAGAAGCTGAGGGTAAAGGTGATGGACTGGCCAAGCATGTCTCCAGACCTAAACCCTATTGAGCATCTGTGGGGGATCCTCAAATGGAAGGTGGAGGAGCGCAAGGTCTCTAACATCCACTAGCTCCGTGATGTCATCATGGAGGAGTGGAAGAGGACTCCAGGGCAACCTGTGAAGCTCTGGTGAACTCCATGCCCAAGAGGGTTAAGGCAGTGCTGGAAAATAATGTTGATCACACAAAATATTGACACTTTGGGCCCTATTTGGACATTTTCATTTAGGAGTGCACTCACTTTTGTTGCCAGAGGTTTAGACATTAATGGCTGTGTGTTGAGTTATTTTGAGGGGACAGCAAATTTACACTGCTACAAGCTGTACACTCACTACTTTACATTGTAGCAAAGTGTCATTTATTCAGTGTTGTCACATGAAAAGTTATAATGAAATATTTACAAAAATGTGAGGGGTGTACTCACTTTTGTGAGATGCTGTAGTTAAAAAATAGATCAAGATGTGTATTTTTGAAAACGTTTCCTATACTGTTTTATGAATATTTACAATAGCTATTAGCAGGCTCTGGCTTAGGAAGACCATACATTATTCTTTTTTTTTTCTTCAACCAAAGGGACCCGATTCCCCCATCCACACACTTGAGGTGGATGTGGGAATCCTTCCTGTTTCCGGCTATAGCTGATGGCACTGATTGATTGGTAAAAGCCCAACCGGGTGGTTGTACAGAAGTCAATCTGTAGATCAGCTTCTGTACAACCAGCCTGCCCATATATGAACCTCAATTTGGCTGGTCCCTGGTGAACTGGATTGATTTTTATACATGCATGGCCACCTTAAATGGAGGTTTACAACACCCAATTAAGACCAAGATGCATTTAGAGTCTGCTAAAGAAGCTGCTAGAGGTTTTATGATATAGCCGTTTTATGACTTAATCAGATGTCTTTGGATGCTGTACAGACCCTGGGCTAAGTACTGTTTATACAAATCAGTCTGCTAGTTGCTGTAGTTATAGGGTTATATGAAATATATAATCTTATAAAAAGATTGTTGCTGTACTCAATGGTCTGACAACAGGGACTTCTTTAAGGAAACCTTTCCTGGCAGAAACATTGAGGCAGTCATTGCAGACTTCTCATTCAAAAAATTCTAGTTGGCTGGCTGGTATGCTAACCATCGGGTTTTGATAATTTTAGCCACTAACTCAGAATACGTTTGCAAATAGAGCTCAGATTTTAGGCAGGGATCACACTACTGAGTTTAATGTGTTAGTCTGTTGAAGTTCCACTTATTTCACCCCAGTGATTGTATTGATTTCCTGATACGGGGTCATGTGCAATTTCATCCATGCTAGTCTGTGATGGCAGCCTAAAAAAATGGCTGGGCTGCCTTAACCTAATGCAGCTTAATACACACAGAATTGAAGTCAGTGGGTCAGCATTTTACACTGTGTAATGAATTGTGCAGTTATCCGCAATAGCTTACCGGTCAGTTATTTATGAAACAAAAACATTTTTCCTAAATAGGTGGCAAGAGAAGATAAGAATATACCATCTCTATTTTAAAGATCCAAGTGAAAGAAATGAATGAAATGAGGTAAAGGAGCAAAAAAAAAAAAAAATGAAAGCAAATTTGTTGCCAAATAATAACATTATATTTAATATTTATTAGTCCTAATTATGTTGTCAAATGTATTTACCATCTTTGAATTCTAAGATTTTGTATTTGAATCACTTGCAGTTTCTGCAATTGACAGCCCCTGTGTGACAGCAAGGGAATATCTGATGCCCCTGTGCAAAAAATCTCCAGTGAGATAAAATAGTGCAGCCACTGACAGTCCCCAAATTGTATTACTTTTTCAGGCCACCCATGTAGTGGGTGTTACGCTGGGGCCAGTTAAAGTGGACCTGAACTCAAAAAATTAAAATTTGCTATGTAGGAAACATCTGCAAATATTTTTACACCTAAGCAGTCTCTTGGAAAATGTACAGTTGTGTTCAAAATTATTCAACCCCCAATGCTGTAAATGGTTTTAGGGAATTTAGTGTACATTTGTAATTGTATTCTGAATGAAATCCTACAAGGACTTCTAGGAACATCCTAAAGTAAGTCTTATGTTAATGTTTACATGTGATTTAAGGGATTTTGGTAAATGTCGTAACCCCCAACTTATTAAAACTTGTGTTGACATGTAAAAGGTTCTCTGACGAATCCACATTTTTATAAACGTCTACAAAGGATGTATCGTTTAAAATTAAAAAACTCAAGTCCAGGTGAAATTGACCGGGGTCGCATTGTGGGTGATGTACCCACCGGACTTTTTCATTATGTTAAACCCCTGACAGTCACCGACGTGATAAAATAGAGTGACCTCTAAAAAACGTGTCCCCGTAGTCTATAAGGGAACGACAGTGTGTCCCCGACAGTTAACGT
>BLSH010201139.1:26145-43216 GCA_018402905.1 Glandirana rugosa
GAAGTGGCCATCGCAGTAACCAGACTTAAATCCGATTGAGAACCTCTGGTGGGACTTAAAGAAAGCAGTTGCAGTGCGCAAGCCTAAGAATGTGACTGAACTGGAGGCTTTTGCCCATGATGAATGGGCGAAGATACCCGTAGATCGCTGCAAGACACTTGTGTCAAGCTATGCTTCACGTTTAAAAGCTGTTATAACTGTAAAAGGATGTTGTACTAAGTACTAAGATTGAATGTCACTTGGGGGTTGAATAAAACTGATAATGATGTGAGCTCAGAAAAGACATTTGTGGTTATTTCATTATAAATGTTATGTTATATTTGTCTGACCTACACGTGCCTCTTTGATTTAATTGTAAGCAGGATGACTGAATGATCATAATCAATGTCAAACCGACCAAAACAATCAATTTCAGTGGGGGTTGAATAATTTTGAACACAACTGTACCCCTTTCTTGAATTCCTCCTGAAAAATAGCAATGCACTTCCTGTGCCTTGAGCCTTACAGTGATATATCTGTTGTGTGAGATCATCTAAAGCAAAGCACTATGCCTGTGACTGCTAGTCTTATAACATTTTTAATCGGTTTTGGTGATGGCTCCACTGTGTGGCTCACTGTTCTCTGTGCCAGAGATCAAGCAGTATCTCCCTATCATTGCTTCATCCATTCTGTGGATCTGTGCTGTCTCCATCTCTCCTGCTTTCTGATTCCTCTAGCGGTCATCACATCAGTCACAGGAAGACCAGCAATGACATTCAGAGACACAATACAGGAACTCCTCCCACCCACTTCACAATGCACTGGTCAGTTTGCGGAGTGCCATCAGTGACAAATTGTTACAACCACGATGCACCACAGTGTGACACAGGAAATCATTTTTGCCTGTGGCCATCAAGTTATATAATTTTTCTAATTCTGGTTTATGATCAGGATTTTTTTATAGTATGTTGGTATTATGTTTTTTAGTATTTTGGGTAATGCTGGTGTAATATTTGCATTTTGGTAGCTTGATTGTAAAAAGGTAAAAAAATACCAACACAATGATATATGTAAGAAACACTAGTTCAGATGTATTATAGGGTATTTTCTAGATGGCTATTGCTCAGGTTTCATATGTAATAGGTGACTGACCTTTTCAGAGCATGCCTTCTCTTTTGTATCTCCATAGGCTTCAAAAACTGACAAGCTGAAAAATGGCCATGTAGGATCCTGATGCCCAAACGTATCAAGTCAGTGAGGGATACGTACAGTATGTTCTCAAACAACTCATTTGTTAGTAGAAAATCCATACAGAACCCCCCTCTCCCAATAGTTTTAACAGCAAACTATAATGTTTTTTGGTCAGTTTAATTTATGTGTGTGAGTTTATAAGCTGCTCCATTGGATCCTTTTTATTACTAGTATAAAATGTACATTTTACAGTGAAACATTTAATACAGATTTATAGAAGGTATGGTGCAGCGCTAATAAAGTCCAAAATAAAGTCCTAAATATAATGTTGAAATGAACGAAGATGAAGAGGCACTAATAGAACCAGCAGCTCTGGAGTGAGATCGGTGAATGAGCGAGGAGCACACCACATATAAACACAACATGGCGGCATGAGAGAACTTAGATCTGTTTTATTCCATTTCACTGGGGTACCTGTTGGGATACATCTTCCTTGGGTATAATCTGCAGTGGGAGTTTGGTGTTGAGACCAATGCCTATTTCTGTCTAGAGGTTACATGTGTGGATGACTACCTGTTAGCTCAGGGGTCAACTTAAAGAGGTGAGCGAAGCAGAGTGAACGGTGGTGGAGGGATTAGCATGAGTGCTCCTCGCTCATTCACCAATGTTACTCCAGGTCTGCTGGGTCTATTAGTGCCTCTTCACCTTTGCTCGTTTCAACATTGTATTTAGGACTGTATTTTGGACTTTTTTAGCGCTGCACCATGCCTTCTATATAAGCTTTACAATTATTGTGAACATTTTTGTGTCAGCTGCTTATGTTTTCGTTTATTATATCTGCGCTGATTGTATATTCCTTGAATTTTATACAGATTTGCATGAATTGGTAATTTGTTTTTCTTTACTGTGTTTTTTTCTTTTTCTTGGATGTTTATTTTTTCTAATTAACTATTGTCTGTATTGTGTATACTTTTTATTTAATTATGTGTGTCACACCATTCTACATGGGTATATACTGTATATTTTGACTACTGCTCATTGATTGGGTATCCCGTACTATGTTTTTACCCATATACGGTGAAAATTCCCGATGCCTTTCCCCCTGCTGCTGTACAGGTTGCCCCTTCCACTCCGGCTTTCCCCCCTGGAGAGCATTGTCCCCATTAGGCATGGTTGTACGGACGCCCAGGGCATTTGCGGGCTTTGCAGTGCCGTCTGGGGGCCATCCCTTGTCCCCTGATCTGATTCTGTGACATTGCGGACTCTGTCTCTCCTCCCACGCTGCGGCGTTTGGTTGTGAGGGCAGTGGGCGCTGGCCACTGGCCGGGCCCTGCTCGGCGCTCCTGCACTGCATTGTGGGGGATGTAGGCCACGCATCTGTCTTGAAGTGGGGAAGATGACAAGGCAATCCGTGATTGGTCTGCCGTGGTCGGTGATTTCAAACGCCGGCCACGGAGGAGACATAAAACAGCCATCCTCCCAGCATGTCACTCTGCTGGAATCCCAGGAGCCGCTGTTTGGTCGTTGCTGCGCTTTTGCAAGTCTTTCTGTCTTCTATGTGACTCTGCATTCAGGATCACCCTTGTTGCTGTAAGCCTCTTGTTGTTGTAAGCCTCTATTGGATTATGTTTGGCCATGAACATAGGCTCACCATCCATGTTGGCCTACACAAATATGTGAATCGATCATGCAGTTTTCTGTTTCTGTTCTCAGCTAGTATATATACAGTATCTCACAAAATGAGTACACCCTTCACGTTTTTGTAAATATTTTATTCTATCTTTTCATTTGACAACACTGAAGAAATGAGACTTTGCTACAATGTAAAGTAGTGAGTGTACAGCTTGTATAACAGTGTAAATTTGGTGTCCCCTCAAAATAACTCAACACACAGCCATTAATGTCTAAACTTCTGGCAACAAAAGTGAGTAAACCCCTAAGTGAAAATGTCCAAATTAGGCCCAAAGTGTCAATATTTTGTGTGACCCCCATTATTTTCTAGCACTGCCTTAACCCTTTTGGGCATGGAGTTTACCAGAGGTTCACAGGTTGTCACTGGAGTCCTCTTCCACTCCTCCATGATGACATCACGGAGCTGGTGAATGTTAGAGATTTTGCGCTCTTCCACCTTCCGTTTGAGGATGCCCCACAGATGCTTAATAGGGTTTAGGTCTGGAGATAGACCATCACCTTTACCCTCAGCTTCTTTAGCAAGGCAGTGGTTGTCTTGGAGATGTGTTTGGGGTCATTATCCTGTTTGAATACTGCCCTAAGGCCCAGTCTCTGAAGGGAGGGGATGATGCTCTGCTTCAGTATGTCACTGTACACGCTGGCATTCATGGTTCCCTCAATGTACTGTAGCTCCCCAGTGAGGGCAGCACTCATGCAGCCCCAGACCATGACACTCCCACCACCATTCTTGACTGTAGACAGGACACACTTGTCTTTGTACTCCTCACCTGGTTGCTGCCACACACGCTTGACACAATCTGAACCAAATTAGTTTATCTTGGTCTCATCAGGCCACAGGACATGGTTCCAGTAATCCATGTCCTTAGTCTGCTTGTATCAGCAAACTGTTTACAGGAATTCTTGTGCATCATCTTTAGAAGAGAATTCCTTCTGGGACGACAGCCATGCAGACCAATTTGATGCAGTGTGCGGCATATGGCCTGAGCACTGACAGGCTCACCCCCCCACCCCTTCAATCCCTGTAGCAATGCTGGCAGCACTCATATGTCTATTTCCCAAAGACAACCTATGAATATGATGCTGAGCACGTGTACTCAACATCTTTGGTCGACCATGGCGAGGCCTGTTCTGAGTGGAACCTGTCCTGTTAAATCGCTGTATGGTCTTGGCCAACATGCTGCAGCTGTTTCAGGGTCTTGCCAATTTTCTTATAGCCTTGGCCATCTTTATATAGAGCAACAATTCTTTTTTTCACATCCTCAGAGAGTTCTTTGCCATGAGGTGCCATGTTGAACTTTCAGTGACCAGTATGAGAGAGTGAGAGCAATAACACCAAATTTAACACACCTGCTCCCCATTCATACCTGAGACCTTGTAACACTAACGAGTCACATGAAATCGGGGAGGGAAAATGGCTAATTGGGCCCAATTTGGACATTTTCACTTAGGGATGTACTCACTTTTATTTCTAGCAGTTTAAACATTAATGGATGTGTGTTGAGTTATTTTGAGGGGACAGCACATTTACACTGTTATACAAGCTGCACACTCACTACTTTACATTGTAGCAAAGTGTCATTTCTTCAGTGTTGTCACATGAAAAGATAGCATAAAATATTTACAAAAATGTGAGGGGTGTGCTCACGTATGTGAGATACTGTACATTTTTCCCTTTTTTTCTTGGCCATTTGTTTTTACTGAGCTATATGTGCATTTTGTGTATGCTCAGGATCCAGTCCTTCTTGTACTGTGTAATTGCATAGTACTTACCAGCTGGCCTTTAGTAGACTTGTCCTTTAGCTTGAGCTGTATTTAAATTCTGTGTGTGCTCAGGATATAATTTTTCCCATAGTGTGTTCTTACATAATATCTAGTGGCACTTCCCGCCCAGACCAATTTTCAGCTTTCAGTGCTGTTGCGATTTGAATGACAATTGCGTGGTCGTAAGACGCTGTACCCAAACAAACTTTTTATCATTTTGTTCCCACATATAGAGCTTTCTTTTGGTGGTATTTGATCACCCCTGCAGTTTTTATTTTTTGCGCTATTAATAAAAAAAGACAGAAAATTATGAAAAAAAAAAATGTTGTTGTTTCTGTCACAAAACTTTGTATAAGTACATTTTCTCCTTCACTGACGGCACTGATATGGCTACACTGATGGGCACTGATGAGGCTAGACTGACAGGCACTGAGGAGGCAGTACTGATTGGCACTGATGAGGTGGCACTGATAAGGTTGCACTGATGATGGGGCACACATGCAGCACTGATGGGCGGCACTGATAAGCAACACTGACTGGCACTGATACGTGGCACTGATATGCGGCACTGATGGACACTCATAGGCGGCACTGATAGGTGGCACTGGACACTGATGGGCACTGATAGGTGGCACTTTTAGGTGGCAGAGGTGGACACTGATAGGTGGCACAGGTGGGCACTGATAGGTGGCACAGGTGGGCACAGGCAGTCACTAATTGGTGGAACTGGTGGGCACTGGTGCATATAGCACTGTTAGGGATGGCACTGGCAGGCATCATATATGGGCACAGTGCCATCCCTAGAGTGCACTGTATTGCCCTTACCTGGTGGTCTAGTGGGGGCTCCCTGGTGGTCCTGGGCAGCCTCCATGTTCCCTCCCTGGTGGTCGAGGTCGGCTCCCTGGTGGTCCAGTGTGGTGATCCTGAGGGTGGTTGCACTGATAAACATTCAGCGCAGCCCCCCCATCAGGAGAGCAGCTGATCGGCTCTCCACTGCTCAGGTCTGCAGACCTGAGCAGAGGAAAAGCCGATAAACGACTCTTCCTATTTACACTGTGATCAGCCATGATTGGTCACGGTTGATCACATGGTAAAAGGCTTCCAATAGAAGCCTTTTACCTTGGTCGGTAATGTGGTGGGTCAGACTGACCCATGGCACCACCGGTCGCCACGATCGCGGATTATCCTGAGGACGTCAGTAGACGTCCAATCAGGATAATGAACCACCCGCCCGGACGTCATATGTTAATACGGCGGGCGGGAAGTGGTTAAAGTGCACTTGGCTGGCTCCTGGTTTATTTCTTACCAGTATTATCCACATGCAAGTATAGTATTATATTAGAGCTCTTTTAAACCCTGTTTATTTGGAATTAGTTGTATAGTCCATTTGTTATTTTGACATGTGTGTATATGTTTAATCCTTCCAGCTTGGCCGGCATATGTCTCCTGCGACCATGCATGGCTATGTCTCCATGTTTGGGCGGCCATTGGGAACCTTCAGTGTTGACTTGGAAAAGCAGCAGGGGGTCTGGATGTGTTACTGTGAGCTGTGGTCTAATAATTATACCTCTCTTTCTGCATGTTTATTGTAAATTATGACATTTGTATTTTGCTGTTAGTGCTCAATATTCTCTTTGTTTTATAGTGTAAACCTCTGTGTCTCTCAATAATCCCCAGAGGAAGCCCTAATTGGCGAAACGTGTCAGTTTATGGCACATTGAAAACAACACAACACTGAATAAACTTGCTGTGATTATTTGAATGTGGATATGTACTGTGTTAAAAACAATGTTTTTATTATGTTAAACTATATTGATTAAAAATCTGATACTTTAATATATTGATTATTTACTTTTTTGAGCACCGCTAAAGTCCCCTTTTTTCACATACACCTTTGCTCTAACTTTAATACAGAGTGTTTCTATTACATTGAGGTTGCAGGACATGGTGGACCTCAGCCCTAGCCTCAGCCCCAGCCCCTGCCCCAGCTCTGGTGTTGGCTGCTAACTTTTTTACTGCTTCTAACCAATACTCCATATGAGCTAGCAAAGGGGGGGGGGGGGTGTTCTCCTCTCCTCCTCATTCAGCTGTGAGTCTAACAGCAAGTCAAATTAAATCAGTTAGTCAAATTTGCAGTTAAACTCTGTCTGCTAGCTATCAATAGTAACTATGAAATATTCATTTGCTGACTAAATAGAAATAAATAAAAAAAATGAATTCTTCAACATAATATATAAAGAAAAGATCTTCAGAAACATTATACTGTGTTTCTTTTTAGGTTATTTTTTAGACAGGTGTACACTTGCTTCAATGTTTAAGTAACAGAATCACGAAGACAATATGACTGAGAACAGAAGTGTCATTCATTCTAATTTTAAACCACAATCATTTTTTCCACTATTGCTATTAGGTGAGTACATCATGACAACTGTTATTCCCTAAAAAAAAAGATTTGAAATGGCTAATAGTTTAAAAAGAACACAACTTTAAAATAAAATATATCCAATGAACTGAATTATCCTAGGAAAGAACTGGTAACCTTGGATTCTATTAAGGTGGTTCCATAGGATAAAATATAAGGGGGTTTGTCTAGTAATTGTCTAAGATAGACCACCTATCTATACAGAAGTTTATTGACCATCTGGAGAAACATAAACATGAAATTATACTTTAAAGTGAAAACCCCAATATGAATGGGAGTAAGCATAGATTTAGACGATTCAAGATGAGGGATAGTGTGGAAAAGAGGAGTAAAGGAATGAAGGGTGTAAGGAACAGAGAGTGGGGAAAAGGAAAGAGGCAGGGGGAGGGTTTAGAGGAGAGGGAAGGATAATGAGTGGGAAAGAGGGGTGAGGGGGAATAGGAAGCCCTATGTGGTCTGGCCAATCACATGACTGCCTTGGTTTTGTAGGGGCATCGTTCCAGAGTGAGAGAAGGGCATGATCTAGGTTTATATGGTGATTATGTTCTAGCCATGGAACCATGTTTTAAGGAGTTTAAAGTGGGTGTCATTAAGAATTGCAGTAAGTTTCCCCGCATTTACCGTATGTTACAAAAAAATTCCCCCATTAAACAAACAAAAGTTATCCAAAACTGGGAGAGAGATTTAGGAAAATCCTATACCGAACTACAATGGATGAACGCACTTCAATATAGCATGAAAGCAACTCACTGTGTACTCCATTGGGAAAACATCCTCAAAATAATATATAGGTGGTATTTGACACCAGTCCTCCTGGCGGTCATGTATACTGACTCCCCCACAGACTGTTGGCACAACTGTGCGCAAAAGGGTAATTTACTTCATATTTTGTGGCAATGTAAGTCAATAACAAGCTTCTGGCAGGCAACATTTAGATTAATATCTAGAGTCACAGGTTATATAATCCAACCTACACCAGACCTCGCCATTCTAAACTTAACATTGGAAAGGTTCCCCCCAAGAATTAGGCAAGTGATTACACATCTTACTCGCAGCCCGACTAACAATCATGAGTAAATGGAAAAAAGACATGGCCCCCAACTTAGACAAAGCTATCTCCAGAACCAGATTACAATGTTCCTATGAGCTTGCCTTTGCAAAGGCTCAAGGTACCACTGAAAAGTTCTTTCGCATATGGGATTGCTGGATCAGATTTTATAACAGCTAAGATGATCATTCTAGAAGAGGAGGAAACCAAACCTATCTAGATGGACAATTACAGGTCTTTAAGTTTTGGTATGGGGCTAGTTTATCTGTTAAGAGGGTAAGTAGTCGATATGTCAATTTCTATTAATGTTACCTCTCTGTGATTAGCTCAGATATTTCATCCAACCTCATCAACATACAGACGTATATGCTTCCTCAAAGGACTTCAGGTGCATACGCCATTTTGGAAGCCGGTCCACAGTGAGAACCCAAAGGGGTGGCAGGCCTCTCCCAGTGAGAGTGGGAAGTTAGGACTTTTTCACCACTGTAGAAGTCGAACTGTCACGAATAAGGTAACATTAATGTGTAAGTTATAGAGTGCATGTATGTTCATGTTCATTTTTCTGGTTCCTTGAAAATCAATAAAAAGATTTATAACAAAAAAAAAAAAAAAGAATTGCAGTAAGTTTCTCATGTACCACAGTGCCAATAACGTTCACATTTACAAAGTTGAGAGTTGATTTTTTTCCAAGCATTGGCTAGTGTTTGCCTAGCAGCAAGAAATATGAAATCCATTAGTTTAATTTCACATCTGCAGAAGTAAGAGACTTGTCTATGTCTTAAAGTTTCCCAGGGATTCTGAATCAAGTTACAATTCAGAACTGACCTAATCAAATTGTATATGTAGATCTAAAATGGAGGGGCTTTAGGGCAGTGCCACCATATGTGTATTAGAGTATCATGTTCTTCACAACCTCAAAAGCAGGCAGAGAAGCCCCAGAGATGAATTTAGCGATAAGCTCAGAGGCCATGTACCAGAGAGAAAACACCTTGAAAGAGTTTTCTTGAGCTAATATCTTAGGTGAGCATTTTACTGCAGTGGTCCAGATTTTGTTCCAGTTAGCTACAGTATGTCTTAGGATTTTCTTAGGTCCCTCTCCCATTTCTTCATATATAGGAGCTTTGATAAGCTTGTTGAGTCAGTATGAGCAATGTTCAGGTTGGAAACAAGGTCTGTGGAATGAGGGTCCTTTAGATAGTGATTTTAAAAAGCAGCAAAATGTATTGGACAATATGCACAGTGTTTGATAAGGGTGCTAATCTAATGTCTGATCTGCATGTATCTGAATGTTTCCATGTGGGGCAATTTCCAGTGTTAACTAAGATATTGGACACTGGACTAAAGGGAGAGAAATACCGCGCTCACTATAGAATCAGACTAAACAGCTGCTAGCACGACACGATGACAAATGGTGTGACTATATGGATATTAATAGAGCAGCGCTTACTTGAATCCAAATAAAAAGAGGGTTTAAGCTCACGTGTATTATAATAGTTTTGGTTGGTTGGCTCAGTGTAAACTAATGTATGCTAATGGGCAAAATCCAGTTAATCACATCAAGGTCAACCTAACCTCCTAAATGATAGTACACAAAAAAGTCCAATAATAGTTCATAAACCATAACGGTCAAATAAATTAAATTAAAAGAGGATGAAGTTGGTGAAGAGTCCCAATTAGTGATCCTGGTAATATAGGTGTCATCTTTCCCACGAGTGACTGATAACCATAGACAAGTGAGTCAAACGGTATCCACCACCAGATAGATTGAAAACTTACGGGAAGCCGGTAATTGACCAGCATGGACCTCAATCTAAGATACCCGTTCGGTACCTATGTTGGTCTTGTACCTTGGGACTGTGTAGACCAATGTCCTCCACATAGAGTACTCCAACTGTTGGTAGGGTCCACCAGCCAACCCAGAATCGCAATGTATGGGCCACTCATCAAACCATGCAAAAGAACAAAGGTCTCGCCATAGCATAAAATTCTTTGTGCATTTTATTAAAAAGCGGTATAAAAACTTACTTTAAAAGTAGTACATATGAGCTCATCATTTAAATGGTATGTAGCAGTGTTGCAGGCGGACCAAAAACCCTATATATTGGACAGCCTGTGGGTTTTCTTGTGCGGGGAGGAATGAGGGGTTGTGTAGAATCCCTGAGGTAAGGTGAGATTAAACTTCTGGAATGCCATTGTTCCATTGGAGTCCTATTGTCTATGAGAATGTTGCTTAATGGGGTCTGTTTTTTGAGGTCATTGGTGTAGAGGTAGCTAGATTATTTTGAAAGTAGGGAGTAGAGCATATTCAATGATATTGACATGGGTCTAAAGGGGCAGTTCATAGGGAGTATGTAGTAGCACCAAAGGTGTGATCTGGGCTGAAGTATAGTGTTTTTCTAGATTAGGTAAACTAAAGACACCCACTATCTTGTTTTGATATGGTATGGCAGATGCTAGGCTCATCCTGCACTGGTGCCAGATGGATTTCAAAAGTGTCCTTTATTCAGTGTGCATTATATGGCTAGGAATTGGGAAAGAAAAGACCCTAAAATAAATGTTAATTTTGGTTAAAGACCCTACAAGTCTCACTGGGTTACCCTGTCTTCTCCAGTAATGAGTCAAGTCAGTAAATCTTGTTAAATATGCCTGACTTTGTGCTGGATGTTTTTTTTTTTTAAAACTAAACTGTGCATGCTAAAGTGCTGATTTCACTGCTGGAATAGATACTGTAGACTTAACTGTATATGCTGAAGTGCAGATGACATGGGTGCTGTAGACTGAGCTGAGGATGCCCAAGGTGAACTACGTACCCCTTACAATTCACATAGTGGGTGGATCCGGTATCTAAGGGCCACCTATTTTTAAAGCAGACTTCTATATTCTAATAGGACACCAACCACACCTGGACAGGGTTCTCATCAACTTAGGGTTGCTTTAGTGGGGAGGTGGTCTGCCCTAGTAAGGTACTCCCCTCCCCCACCATGTTGAGGTCATGTGGCCTGGAATGTTTCAGGAGGTGGGCACAAATCTTTTGTTTATTTCACTGACCAACAATGCCAGGTTTTATTTTCTTTTACTAACCAATAATGGCTGGTATTTTTTTTCACTGACCAGTGATGCCAGGCATTTTTTGCCTTCACTGACCAGACATTTTTTTCTTTCACTGACCAATAATGCCAGGTTTTATTTCCTTTTACTAACCAATAATGCCTGGTATTTTTTCCCTGATCATCAATGCCAGGATTTTTTTTCACTAACCAATAATGCCAGTAATTTTGTCCAAAATACCAGGCATTTTGTTTAGCATAGTGAATGAGGTGAAGCCGTGCTGATTTCTATTATTCAATCATGTGCCAGGAAAAAAACTGTTGCTTCGTTTTCATTGAACATTTGTGAATAAACGCAAAAATTCCCTTGCAAAGTGACAAATTAATTTTGCAAAGTGAACATGCTTTACTCCTTTGGTAAACCATCCACATTTTGTCATGTATTGTATACGTATATGTCCAATAGATAATGCATTCAAAAAACATTATTTTGAATGATTGGTTATTACATAAACAATTGATTACAATAGTAGTTGGAGCTCCACATTAAATTAGAAAATGGCAGAAGTGTGCCTAGTTGATTATAAAAGTTAAGAGTAAATACGATGGCACATATTTTTTATTTAAAAAGGAGATTTTGGTCCATAAAAAAACTGAACAGAATGGGCCGGTGATTTGTATAACATAGTCGTTGCTAGACTCAATACTTCCATCCATATAGTGTTTGGAAGGGATTTCCTTTACAAATCTCTGCAGATGCCAACAATTTGTAATGTTTAGAATGGACATGTTTAGAGATGGACATGTCAGCGATGCAATATCTTCTACATACTAAAAAATCCTTGATTCCTTAGAATACTATTCATATGTCTAATATGTATAAGAAAGCATGTTCTATCATGCCCATAATATTTCCAAGCAATAGAATAAATTTGGCACTGTACATTTGGACAAATATTATTTTTAGTACTTGCAGTTATTGCTTCAGAATGCTGTTCTGAGAATTATGACTGCTAGTCTGGTTATGGCTCTGGTCTTTTCTCCTGTTCTTGTTGTTCATCTGTTTGCTGCCTGAACAGTATACAGAGTAACCACATTTTTCTCTATTATCTCTAACGTACCCAGGTCTGCATTACGTTAATGGGGCCCTTTATGTTAGCCTATGCTTCCATGCACACATAGGCGTTTATAGGCAGGGGAGACTAGAGGTTGAAAAGAAAAACATTGGGCCAGCGCGTTCAGGAAAAAACACCCAATGCGCCTAAACCATGAAAACACATCAAAACGTGGTTAACGTTAAACTTGAGCATTCGTTCATTTCAATGACCAGAATATAATTAATATCCTGGCCAATGAAATGAATAAATGTGCTCAACGTGTCTAAATGTGTTTTCAAAAATGTGGCTTTAGGCGCATTTTAGACACTGCTTTCTCCTGCCTGGAGAAAGGCATTTAGAAGGGCTGAGAAAACTCTCAGTGTTCATGGGGCCTAACGATTTATTATGGTCAGTGGCTGACTGTTGCATGATGGCTCTTCTGAAAAATCATTGCCTAAACATGCACGTAATTTCCATGTGCCTACATATCTGACCTAAGCATTGCCAGTTGTTTAAGAAAATGTATCTTAGATTACCAATAATTCATCAAAGGTTGGTTGGCTTGGGAGTGTCTGTATAGATCAAACAAGCTGAATTTGTTAGGCTTCATGTACACTGGCAGCTCCTAAACTTCAGTTTAGGAGCTTTTGGCATTTTATTGCCAAAGCTCCTAAACTCAACTCCATAAAAGGCTATGGGGCTAATTTACTATAACTTCAAAATCTCCTCCAGCAGTGCCTCAAAATACCTCACAATTAAGACTTCAACTCTCACAAACTGGAAGGAAATGCAAACAGAACAGAGCTCTATTTGCCTGGAAACATGCCTCTCAGATCACATATGCCTACACTGGCTGTCAATGGAGATTTGAGCTTGAAACTTACAAATTCCTCCATTTAAAGCTTGTATGCACATTCATTGCTATAAAAAGTGTATGGGGACCTGGGTACTGCCCTGGGGGACATGTCCCAATAGAAAAATAAACTTTTTCAAACAATTGTTTTTAAAAGAGCAGTTGATTGAAACTCCAAAAATGCCAAATTCCTTTAACCACGTCCATACTATGCACTTAGAACACTTTCCTACCAGACCAGTTTTCAGCTTTCAGTGCTGTTGCGTTTTGAATGAGAACTGCGCGGTCGTGCAAAGATGTACCCAAACAAAGTTTTTATCATTTTGTTCCCACAAATAGAGCTTTCTTTTGGTGGTATTTGATCACCTCTGCGTTTTTTATTTTTTGCGCTATAAACAAAAAAAGACCGAAAATTTTGAAAAAAAAAAATCTATTTCTGTCATAACACTTTGTAAATAAGTAAATTTTCTCCATCACTGATGGGCACTGATGAGGCTACACTGATGGGCACTGATGTGGCAGTACTAATTGGTGCTGATGAGGTGGCACTGATGAGGTGGCACTGATGATGAGGCACTTATATGCAGCAATGATGAGGACTGTTAGGCGGCACTGATAAGCAGCACTGACGGGCACTGATATGCAGCACTGACAGACACTGATAAGCGGCACTGATGGGCACTCATAGACGGCACTGATTGGCACTCAAAGGCGGCACTGGACACTTATAGGTGGCACTGATGGGCACTGATAGGTGGGCACTGATAGGGGCACTGGTACACACTGATAGGGGCGCTGGTGGGCACTGGTGGGCATATGTACAGAAAGGGGCCCATTCCCTGGTGGTCTAGGGTGCCATCTGAAGGTGGCACTAAGTGCCATTCATATGCCATTCCCTGGTGGTCTAGGGTGGTCTCCCTGCTGGTCCAGATCGGCTCCCTGGTGGTCCCCGGTCGGCTCCCTGGTGGTCCCTGGTCAGCTCCCTGGTGGTCCTGGGTGGGCACATTACTGGTGGTCCCTGGGTAGGCTCCCTGATGGTCTAGTGTGGCGATCCGAGGGGGGGCTGTGCGATAAAGCATCAGCACAAACCCTCCCTGTCAGGAGAGCAGCCGATCGGCTCTCCTCTACTCAGGTCTGCAGACCCGAGTACAGGAAAAGCCGATAAATGGCTTTCCTGTGTTACACTGTGACAAGCCATGATTGGTCACGGTTGATCACATGGTAAAGTGCTTCAGATGGAAGCACTTTACCGAGATCGGTATTGCAGGGGGTCAGACTGACCTCCCACACCACCGATCGCTGCGATGCGCGCCCCCCCGGGCGCGCGGCGGCTTGTTATCCTGAGGATGTCATATGACGTCCAGTCAGGATAACTAAACCACTTCCCGGCCGTCATTCTGCATACGGCGGTCGAGAAGTGGTTAAATATCATGACTGGGGGGTGCCTTTGGTCTGCCTCTAAAGTGGTGCATCTCTGTGATGTGTAGAACATTCCTGCCGCAAAATGACATTTTTCAAGGAAAAAAAATCATTCAAACTTGATCGCGGCTGTAATATATTGTCGGCAGGCCCTTTGGGACTGGTATGGTTTTTAAGGGGTATGTAGTGACAAATTTGAAAAAAAAAATTCTTAGGGGCCCCCCCAAAATCCAAAACCAAAACCCCAAAATCCTTCCTCTGGCCTTCTGCTTCTTCCTTCCTTCCTCCCTCTCGTTGTCATCATCTTCTTCCTTCTCTTTCTCAGCCGCCGCTCTGCTCCAGCTGCTGCAGCCGGGCCAAGCCATCCATAGGCGACTCCCAGAATGGGCGGTCTTCAGTTTGACATTTATTTTATAAGAAGGGGCGGGGCCACTTGGTGACATAAATGGGTGACCCTGCCCCTCTGACGTCACATGACGTCAGAAGGGGTGGGGCTGCCCACTTATGTCACCGAGTAGCCCCACCTCCTTCTTAGAAAATAAATGTCAAACTGAAGACTGGCCATTCTGGGAGTCACCTATGGACAGCACGGCATGGCCATGGCAGCTGGAGCGGAGCGGTGAGCTCTTTGGGATGGGGCGCTTTAATTTTTTTTGGAAAATTTTTTTATTTATTTTATTTATTATTTTTAATTTTCACACCGTCCTTTAACAAAAAAAATGGTGACTTTTATTCCTATTAAGCCGAGCAGGGGGCATCTTCCCCTCGGTAAGCATCCAGTGCATCAGGGGACAGGATTGGATCGTCTCTGCTGCTACTGACGGATCCGGTAAGCGGCGGGAGGGGGTGGGCACCTTTCCCACCCCGATAAAAGTGATTTTGCAGTGAAACAGAGACCACTTTTATCAGAAAGCTAGCCACCCGCCGCTATAGAGAATACCGGGGTTATGGTAGCTACCTGCCACCATAACAACAATATTCCACGTCAAAATAGCGATGTAAACCGATGGCGGCTGGTTGTTAGTTCATTGTATGGAAACAATCGAAACCAAGTGCATTGGCACATATGCATTTGCATATCTTCAGCATATGATTCTGAGTTCAATGCAAGCTTTCAATAGGTGACAACATCCCTGGGATTTGAACCTGTGCATTCAACCTTTGAAAGCAGCCAACAAACCACTACACTACCAAGCTACACATCATTTAACATAGAAACTACATTTATGAATGTTGGATTGTTTTCATTGGATACAACGGGGCTAATTTACTATAACTCCAAAATGTACTCCAGCAGTGCCTGAAAATACCTCCCAATTAATCACTTGCCGACCGCCAACCGCAGGTTGACGGCGACAAGGTGGCTTGATATCACAAACCGCCGTCATACGACGGCGGCTGTGATATCATGCACTGTGAGCGCGCGCTGACTGTGTTGGGGGGGCCAGGGAGCGGGTGCGGCAGACTCGATCTCTGCCGGCTACCCGCGATGCCCCCCGCAGTGAAAGAACGGAGGTCCGTGTAAGTAAACACGGATCTCCGTTCTGTGTGAGGGGGAAGGACTGTGATTACAGCCTTCCTGTAAATGGAAGCTGTGAACACTCCCCTTCCCCTGCCAGTCAAACACTGTCACAGTTAGAACACGCTCAGGGAACACAGATAACCCTTACAGCGCCCCCCCCAGATTAACCCCTTCACTGCCAATGGCATTTACACAGTAATCAATGCATTTTCATAGCACTGATCGCTGTATAAATGCCAATGGTCCCAAAAAAGAGTCAAAATGGTCCGACATGTCCGCCCCAATATCGCAGTACCACTAAAAATCGCAGATCGCCGCCATTACTAATAAAAAATGTAAAAAAATAAAAACCCCAGAAATGAATTCTCATCATCTGTAGACGCGGCCACTTTTGCACAAACCAATCAACAAACGCCGATTGCGATTTTTTTTATCACAAATATGAGGAAGAATATAAATCGGTCAAAACCGTTGAAAAAAATGTTTTCTTATATATTTTTTTTGGATTTGTATTTTAGCAAAAAGTAAAAAATGTGCGTTTTTTTGCAAAATTGTCGCTCTTCTTTTGTTTATAGCGGCGATCAGAAATGTCGCAGCGGTGGTCAAATACCACCAAAAGAAAGCTGTATTTGTGGGAAAAAAAGGACGCAAATATCGTTTGGGTACAACGTCGCACGACCTCGCAATTGTCAGTTAAAGCGACGCAGCGCGGAATCGCAAAAAGTGCTCTGGTCCTAAAGTGTGAAATCCTTCCGGGGCTGAAGTGGTTAAAGGCAATTAAGACTTCAACTCTCACAAACTGGGAGGAAATGCAAACAGAACAGAGCTCTATTTACCTGGGAACATGCCTCTCAGATCACATATGCTGAATAGTGTTGAGCGAACCCGGACTGTAACGTTCGGGTCCGTACCGAACTTTTGGGTGTCCGTGGCACGGACCCGGACATTTCAAAAATCGTTCGGGTTCGGTTCGGGGTTCTGCCATTTTACTCCACGTGTTGAGAAGCTGCAGGGCAGCCAATCAACAAGTGTTTCACTGG
>BLSH010201175.1:67276-86606 GCA_018402905.1 Glandirana rugosa
GGTTTTGACCAGTCTATACACCGATGGCTAACCCGGCCCCTGACTTCAGGTATTCACCTAAGTAGAAGGTCATACCCCTTCCTTGGTATTCAACCAGATCAGTTTTCGTTTGTTGACAACGAGATAGAAGTTGACTTCGTCTCATGTAACGTCGTCATGAGCCTTAGCCTGAATTGCAGACGGCCGCTGGGCGGTAACACCATATGTCTCCGTCTTACCCCTAGACGGATACATTTGTTCCGACTAGGGGCAAGACTGTCCCCTGTAGAGTCTCTAGACGACAAGGGTCACTAGTCCTTGTCGCTAGAGACAGCAGAGAAGGGGTTAACACCAGGGGGCAATCAAGGGGTTAACTGTGTTCCCTGGGTGTGTTCTAACTGTAGGGGAATGGGCTTCCTGGAACACCACAGAGATCGCTGTTCCTGATCACTGGGAACAGCAGATCTCTGAGATGTCCCCTGTCAGAACGGGGATCAGCCTTGTTTACATAGGCAGATCCCCATTCTGCCTCTGTATACCACAATGGCGGGTCGCCGGCAGACGTTAAGTCCGATTCCGAGTACTGCTGCAATGTACTCTGCTTCAGTTGAAGATAGAGCAACAGTTGTTTGCTTTTGACTAGACCAACTTATGGTTCCTTCCCCATACTGGAAGATGAATCCACTTATGGACTTCAGTCCCCGGCCCAATCGGTAGCCACATATCTGACCAGTTTTGGATTTGATGTTGCTGGTAAACATAGCTTCATCTTGTTCCTTTGAGGTACTGCATCACTCTTTTTATTGCGTTCCAGTCACACTTACAGGGAGCTGCAACTTTCCTGCATAGTATGCCCACTGCTGCGGCTATGCCTGGACTTGTCACAGTGGCATCATATGGCAGCTTACCGATTGCTCTGCGATACGTGTCATTGTTGGGTAGCAAGTTTTCTGCTTCATTGCTCTTTAGCTAGCCTGGTTCCATAGGAGTTTTCACTTCTTTTGCATCTTGCATATGAAGATTTCAGAAATGTTCTGGTTGTGAAGATAACGTCCATCTTCTTCTCTCTCTATTTGGATTCCCAGACAGTAGCTAATGTTCCTTAGCTCTTTGGTTTCAAAATTTTCTTTCAGCTTGTGAACTATCTGATTATAATCCCCTTCTTGTTCAAAACAAGTTATAATATCGACATAGATAAAGATGTATGTCCACCTGTCTTCTTTTTTTCTTTTAACATTGATTTTTGTTGAGCTTTTCAATAATGCAAAGATACAAAATCCCAGAAATACAAAGCATCTCAGATATTCATACAAAACAGTATTAAGAAAATACATATTACATATTGAAAAGTATCATTTAAGGCATTTCTCATTCGTTTAGTTACTTTGCATAAATTGCTGGGGTATAAACATAAAGCAACTCTTGCAACACAGAGTTAACAGCAGAGAATGCGCGAATAAAGGAAAAGGAAGGCGAAAAGGAAGAGAAGGAAAGTCGAGAAAAGAGAGGAAAGGAAGGAAAAAGAACTCAAACATAGTAGCGCAAAAGAAGAGCCAATTAACTTTTCCAATGTTTGTAGAGCCAGTTGGACCTCAAAGAAAATTTTGTTAAAGAAAAATTTGTTAAGTACCAGTGAGCTGTTCCCTCCAGATCTCCCAGTGTACGTTAAATAATTTACCTTTCTCCAAGTTGTTGATTAGTAAGGACTCATGCGTATAATGTGTATGGTCTAAGGCTAATGCCTCAGAGAGATTCTGAGTTTTGTTGGACTTCAAATTTCTACCTATTGGGTTTTGGCTGTGAGGAATATATGGGTAATGACAGCTCAGAAACTAGGAGGGAAACACTCTATGCCCAGGCCCAGGAGAGCTAAGGCTGGGTCTGGCCATGTGAGACATCCCGTGATGAAGGAAATTTTCCTAAATATGCCATTCCAAAAGCTGGTAAGACTTTTACACTTCCAAAAAATATGCATAATATTCCCAATTTCTCCACAATCCCTCCAACATAGAGGGGAGCTATTCTGAGAGAATTTAGATATTCTAAGGGGAGTGAGGTACCACCTCAAGGCTAGCTTCTGATATGACTCCCAGTGGCTTATGCATTTAGATTATTTATAAATTGTTAGAGCGGCTTTACGCCATTGTTGGGGTCTGAAGGATTGGTCTAACTCAGACTCCCATTTTAGGTGGTGTGAAGATTTGGAGAGGGTCAATTTTTTGGGGGAAGATTATAGAACAGGGACATCACTTTTATCCTATGCGTGGAGTTAGTATAGAATGCTTCCCTCTGTAGATGGATTTCATGAGTTTTCAGGGAGTTAAGGAGATGGGAGACTTGATTATGCATATAGTAGTCCATTTTTGGAAGAGTAAACTCTTGTGATAAGTCACAAAAGGACTTCAGCGAGTCTCCGCTATAAAGGTGGGAAACACTCGTGAGACCCCCGGGGACCCACCTTGATAGGTCTAAGTTGGGTATTATCTCTGAGAAAATTTCAATGGGAACAGGGATTTCAGCTGATTGATATAGGGTCGTCTCTAGATTATGAAGTCGTCTCCATGCAATAAGGGTGGCTTGGATAGTTAAGGGGAGTTGGTGGAGAGAGTGAGGCTTCCATATATCTGCTAGCAAGAAAGTTTTGAGATTTTTGGAGGGGATCACATCTTGCTCCACGGCTCGCCATGGAGCCAAGTTTGTCAAGTTGAGCCATGTACGGAGCTGTGTGAGCGCCGAAGCATAGTAGTAGTCTTGAAGGTCTGTATAGCCCATACACCCTGCAATTCTATGTTTGATTAGGGTAGCTTTGGCGCACCTAGAGCGCTTAGATTGCCAGACGTAGTTTTGTAAGAGGTCATTAAGCGCCTTCAGGTAGCTAGGTTTAAGTGGTATGGATAGTGTGCGGAACAAGTATAATATTTGCGGGAGTATCAGCATTTTAAATTAGGCCAAAAGCCCCATACAAGACAGTTCCGATTTAGCATACTTTCCCATTTCTTTGGTAATTTTTTTGATTAAGGGTGGGAAGTTAGCGTCAGCTAGCTTGGAAGGATCATCTGTGATTTTAATGCCCAGGTTTGGGACTCTAGCCTTTCTCCAGGAGTACGGAAATTATGTCATTAATTTGGATTGGAGTTGTGAGGGTATTTCAATACCCAATATCAAGGACTTGGTACAGTTGACCTTATAATAAGAAATCTGGCTATAGTATTTTAAGGTATTGTGGACATGTGGCAGAGAGTCCTCTGGGGTTGAGATAAAGAGAATAATATAGTCGGCGAATAGGTTAATATGGTGAGAGGAGTTGTTTTTTAATTTTATTCCTGATATATGGGGATGGGACCTAATTTTCTCTGAGGTTCAATGAGAAGGTTAAACATGGAGGGGGGGAGGGAGCATCCCTGCCTAGTCCCATTAGTGATTCTGAAATTTTTACAGAGGGCATTGGAGGTGAATACTTGGGCACAAGGAGAGGAATAAAGCACCAGAATAGCTGATAGAATATTCCCGTCTAGGCCGTACTTCGTCAGGACCTGTCTCATGTATCCCCAGTGGATCCTGTCGAACGCCTTCTCTGCATCCAAAGAGAGGAGCAGAGAAGGAGTCCGACAGGACCGCGCATATTGGACTATATCCAGGGCCGGCGCCAGCATAAGGCAAATCAAGCGACTGCTTGAGGGCACCAGGAGAGGGTGGGCGCCAAAGTCAGGAGTTTCTAAGACGTGCTAATGCTGACGCTGGCCCTCCTCTGATCTTTACTTGGCTCATTAAACTGAGACAGACAGGCAGCGCAGCACAGCCTCGGGCGCTGTTGCCGTCAGCCGCTGCTTCCAGTCTCACTCTCCATTGACTTCCACGGCTGCAGCTCCTCTCCTGAGTCCCGGCCCCGCCTACACCACTCCTCCTCCTTCTACTCCTCCTCTCTGACAGATGCAGGACAGGAAGAGCAACATGGTCTTCCTCAGAGACCAGAAGATCACTATGGCAGCATAAAGACACTCCCTGCTCCCACCTGGACTGAAGCAGAGGGACACGAACACCTCCAGTCCAGCAGCACACAGAGATAATCACTGCTGAACTGGAGGCCATGTAAGGATGAGAGGAGGAGCCGAGTGAGACAAGAGGGAGGTGCCAGAGCCCAGCAGAAGGCTCAGTAGGAGCACGAGTGACACAGCACATATGAAGGGACCAGTTGTATCTATAAGACTGCCAGCACTGTGGAAGGAAGGGTAAGATCAATGCTTCTTTTAGCTTTATGACTATCTTTTGTGTCATGTTCGCAGCCTCTGACCTCCCATGTGTCATGTCAGCAGCCTCTGACCTCCCATGTGTCATGTTCGCAACCTCTGACCTCCCATGTGTCATGTTCGCAGCCTCTGACCTCCCATGTGTCATGTCAGCAGCCTCTGACCTCCCATGTGTCATGTTCGCAGCCTCTGACCTCCCATGTGTCATGTCAGCAGCCTCTGACCTCCCATGTGTCATGACAGCAGCCTCTGACCCCCCATGTGTCATGTCAGCAGCCTCTGACCTCCCATGTGTCATGTCAGCAGCCTCTGACCTCCCATGTGTCATGTCAGCAGCCTCTGACCTCCCATGTGTCATGTCAGCAGCTTCTGAGCTCCCATGTGTCATGTTCGCAGCCTCTGACCTCCATGTGCCATGTCAGCAGCCTCTGACCTCCCATGTGCCATGTCAGCAGCCTCTGACCTCCCAGGGTCTGCATTGTGGAGGGGAGGGAAGTGGCAGGAAGATGGTTGGGGGGGCACCAAAATGCACCTTCGCCTAAGTAGGCAAAAATCCTTGCACCGGCCCTGACTATATCTATGACTCTTCTGGTAGTGTCGGAAGGCTGTCTGCCAGCAGTGAACCCCGATTGGTCTGGGTTGATGAGCTCAGGAAGGATTGGCATAAGTCTGTGCACTAAAACTTTTGCATACAGTTTTACTTCTGAGTTGAGCAATGATATTGGCCTATAGTTGGAAGGTACACTAGAATCTTTACCAGGCTTCTGGATAGTGACAATATATGCTTTAAGCATCTCTGTGGGGAAGGAGCCGTAGTCATAGCTTGGGAGAATGTATCTACCAATCTGGAGGCCAATACGGAGCGGAATATCTTATAATATTCGTTATAAGATTTCGGAGGTTTCAATAGGTGCATTTAACTTCTTTAGTTGGGCCTCAGAGATAACGGGGAGTTTCATGGAATTTCAAAACGTTTGTATTAACTCGCTTGAGGGTTGAGTGGTGTCAGGGTCCTCCTTAAGGTTATAAAGAGAGGAATAGAAATCTTGCGAAAGTGTTCGCAATGGCATCGGGATCTACTAATTTAGCGTTGTCTATCGGTCTATTTAGGTATGGAATCCTGGAGCGAGTCTTTTGCTCCCTTAGTCTGGCAGCTAAGATTTTACCTGTGCGATTGTTGGAGGAGTAGTGAGATAGTTTGAGTTTCTCTACGTATTTACTGTATTATTCCAGGAGCAGGCTCCTGAGATCCATGCGTAATTTAGTCAATTTGTTGGCCAGGTCTGCTGATGGCTGGGCCCTATTTTGGAGTTCCACCGATTTGATTTCTGTTAGAACAGTATCTAAGTTATGTTCTCTAAGCTTCTTTTCTCTATCACTTAGTTGTAAGAGAATGCCTCTGATAAAGGCTTTGTGGGAACACCATAGAGTACTTGGGTTGGCCACCGAACCCTCGTTAGATATGAAAAAATTAATTAAGCTGGTCATTAATTGTGCTGGTATATTTCGGGGATTGGAGTAAACGTGTGTTAGCACGCCACATTATGGGTCTGTTCAAGGCGTGCCCCTCCGCCACCACTATTGATACAGGAGCATGGTCTGACCATGAGATATCATGGATGGCAGAGGAGGACACCTTTGTCAAAACATTTCTATCAACAATTATCATGTCAATATGTGAGTATGTATTATGTCTGGAGGAGTGGAATGTGCCGGGATGGTGGCACCTCCAAACATCATACACCTCTTCAGTGTGCAGTAAAGTCTGTAATGAAGGAGGGGGGCGAAGACTCATTGTCGCTGAGGAGTTCATCTTGAAGTCATTGGTAATATTGTAGTCTCCACAGAGAATTAGTCCTCCTTCTTTCACTTTGTTAACCTTTCTGAACAATTTCTTCAGGAACCTCAGCTGGTGCTGATTAGGTGCATATAAATTGACTATCGTGAATGTTCTGTTATTAAATGATCCGATGAGAATTAAATACCTGCCTTCTTGATCTACAATAACATCCTTTAGTGTAAAGGAGACAGTGTTCTTGATCGCAATAAGGACTCCAGCACGTTTCTTCTGTGCTGATGCTTGGTATATATGGGGAAAGTTGTGATGTTGACACTTAGGTGGGTTAGAGCACAAGAAATGTGTCTCCTGGACATTCAGGACGTCCGCTCGTAGCTTATTGGTTTCCCTCCACAGTGATGCCCTTTTGGCCGGGTGGTTAAGGCCATTGGTATTGATAGAGAGTACTTTAAGGGCCATGGGTATACAGAAAAAATATAGATAACATGATGTCCCATAAGAAGTAGTCACTCACTTCATTTTCTGTGGGCCAGGGTTTACTGTCCTGGTACTTTGTGTAGCATATGAGCTTGAGGAGCCAGCCAGTCCATCTCGGGAGGAGGTCGTCAAAGAGCATTGGCATACATGGAAGAAAGTAAAAGGAACCTAAGAAACTGTTTGTATAACAAATGGGTAAAAAGAAAAGGACCATTATGGATCCAAAGGCAGACATTCTGCTCAGCAATTAAGAGGGGGAAATATGTGGATAGCAAAGTCCAAAGCACTGAACATTGTGATCTTAACAGTGTTGCGTTTCAGGCCCGAGGTGGTTGGGCAGGTTGTTTTTTGTTTGCCTTTTTACGCGACACCACCTGCCACTCTTCTTGAGAGTTTGTTTTTGCAGGAGGGTGTGGGTCTCCATCTGGCTGTTCCGAAAGTATTTTCCATTTGTGTAACAGACCAAGGCCCTCCTCCAATGAGGAAATTGTGGTGGATTCTCCATCTCTGGTGATAGTCAGTTTGGAGGGATACCCCACCTGTAAATTATGTCATGATTACGCAAAGCCTTTGTAATAGACACCAACGATCTACGTTTCTGCATTGTGAACTGTGAGAGATCTGCATAGAGTTGAATGGTAGCATACTTTTAGTTTGGGCACTTCGTTTTGCGGAAGGCCATCATGAACCGATCTTTAACATCGTAGAAATGTTCCCTCATGAGCACATCACGTGGAACATTCTCAGGTAAGTGAGAGGGCTTAGGTAGGCGATGAATCCTGTCAATGATCAATTCCGATTGCAGTAGCTCTGGAAGATATGCTTGTATTAGATCTTTGGCATATTGTAATAGTTGACCTGGCTGGACGATCTCAGAGAGCCCCCTGATTTTTACATTATTTCTGCTTGCTCAAACCCTGGGAGATTTGTGAGTGTCCAGGTTTTATTTTCTTGAAGTGACTGTAATTCTTCTTCTGCTGTCTTTCTCCATTTATTGGCTTCACATTTCAGCAGTTTTTCTATGTCTTCCTGGGATGTTGGTTCAAGTATGCTGTGTGTTTTGACAGTGTATGACAGCTTACGGAGTGCTTTGTAGTCCAATTGGATCTTCTGACTTCAGGCAGTTCAGCGGGATCTGGTGATGAACTTGGTTTAGGTAATGTGAGTTCCCCCCAGTGGTGGCCCGTGCATTGAGGGTACACGGGCACTGCCCCCCTATCCCTGCCGCCGCCCCCTATCCATGTGCCCGGCCCCTTTCAGGACGCCAGCTGCATGAACTCCTATGGCAAGGGTGTTTTTTTTAAGCACCTGATTAGAGCCAGAAGCTCTAATAGGCTTCAAAAATGAGAGGGCTCGGGGGGTTAAGAGAGTGCACCCCGATCCCACCCAATTGTGTGACCATAGCGAATGAATTTTCACTATTTTCACACTAAAGTTCCTCCCCGCCAATCAGGAGGCAGGTTGTGAGACCTGTTTCCCAATTTGCCAAAGCGCCAGACGATCCTATTGCATGTCTAGCGTTTTGGAAGAGGAAAGAGCTGTTTACCCTGATCTGTGAGGCTGAGCTATATACCTTGATCTGTAAAGCGGAGCTGTATACCCTGATCTGTAATGCTGAGCTGTATACCCTGATCTGTGAGGCTGAGCTGTATACCCTGATCTGTAATGCTGAGCTGTATACCCTGATCTGTGAGGCTGAGCTGTATACCCTGATATGTAATGCTGAGCTGTATACCATGATCTGTGAGGCTAAGCTATATACCCTGATCTGTAATGCTGAGCTATATACCCTGATCTGTGAGGCTGAGCTGTATACCCTGATCTGTGAGGCTGAGCTGTATACCCTGATATGTAATGCTGAGCTGTATACCATGATCTGTGAGGCTAAGCTATATACCCTGATCTGTAATGCTGAGCTATATACCCTGATCTGTGAGGCTGAGCTGTATACCCTGATCTGTGAGGCTGAGCTGTATACCCTGATATGTAATGCTGAGCTGTATACCATGATCTGTGAGGCTAAGCTATATACCCTGATCTGTAATGCTGAGCTATATACCCTGATCTGTGAGGCTGAGCTGTATAACCTGATCTGTGAGGCTGAGAGGTATACTCTGTTCTGTGAGGCTGAGCTAAATACCCTGATCTGTGAGGCTGAGCTATATACCCTCTTCTCTGAGGCTGAGCTGTATATCCTGATCTGTAAGGCTGAACTATATACTCTGTCCTGTGATGCTGAGCTGTATACTCCTGACACTATGGTGGGTGGAAGCAAGTGGAATACAGGGGACGGAGTGGGTGGATTATATAAGGGGTGGGTATAGATGTGGGAGGGGTCAAAAAGAAAGAGCGGGGTCTGCCCCCCCATCCTAACACTTCACCAGCCCCCACTGGTTCCACCTCTTTTTCTGACTCCTGCACAGGTTCGCTTTGGTCTAACTTTTCTTCTGGTTTGCTTGGCATATCCACTTCACAGCTTTCAGGGAGCGGTGTTTATGGTGATGGGCTCTCATCAAAATAAACACTATGGCTTATTGTCACTTTGTCAGTCTTTGGGTGTAGGATTTTGAAACCCTTAGTTTGTTTGCTTAGCCTTTCTAGAATGCCCTCTATGGCTCTGTTGTCCAGCTTGGATCACTTCTCACTTGGAATATAGGCATATGCTTTACATCCAAACACTCTGATGTACCCTATGCTAGGCTTTGATCCATGCCACATTTCGAATGGAGTACTTTTAATGGCTCTTGAGGGTAGTATGTTCTTTAGGTAGGTTGCTGTCATGACTGCTTCTCCCCAGTACTTGTGAGGTAGGTTGGCATCCGACAACATGCATCTGGCCATTTTTCCTTTCTGCTACACCGTTTTGTTTAGGTATGTATGGTGTGGTTCTCTGGTGTACTATTCCTTGTCTCTTAAGGTATAAGGCCACTTCTTTGCTTATGTATTCTCCTCCATTGATGGTGCATATTAATCCTGGTTTCCTTTGGAATTCATTGCTAGACAGGGCAACTAACTCTTGAAGTTTCTCTGATGTTTCTGCACATCACGGATCTGGTGGACAGATTACTGGGAGGGGCTGAGGAAGACACAGCTGTCATGGTGCACGTTGGCACCAATGACAAGGTAAGAGGAAGGTGAAGTGTCCTAAAAAAAGTTTTTAGGGACTTAGGAACAAAATTAAGGATTAGGACTTCCAAGGTAGTATTCTCAGAAATACTACTGGTACCTCGAGCCACAACGGAAAGGTAGCGGAAGATTAGGTAAGTAAACAGGTGGTTGAGGAGCTGGTGTAGGAAGGAGGGGGTCAGGTTCCTGATGAACTGGGCTGACTTCTCAGTCGGTTACCAGCTCTTTAGTAGGGACATACTGCATCTAAATGGGGAAGGTACAGAACGGCTGGGAATGAAGATGGCCGACAAGTTAGAGGGGTTTTAAACTAGGTAACAGGGGGGAGGGTCCAGCTGCAGAGATAGCCAGCATGGAATAAATTTCCTAGGGTAGTATTCAGGGTGTGATTGGTAGGTTAACTAAAGCACCTGAACACAGGGTAAGTATAGTAACAAGTCCTACTTGCAACCTCAGAGCACTTTATAAGGAGGTAGTATGCATCCGGACAAAACTATGAGGCTTGTTCACTAATGCCAGTAGTCTGGCGGACAAGGTGGGGGAACTAGAGCTGTTCTGTTTCAACTACAAGGCCATAAACTTTATCTTCAGCATCATGTAGGGCTTACACTAACCTGGTGATCTTTTTATCCCTTGCATCAATTCAGACAGCTTAAACTCAATGAATAAACTCACTGTGTAGAAGACAGATGATGAAGCCTTTCGAATGTTCCGTTTAACCACTTCAGCCCCGGAAGGATTTCCCACTTTAGGACCAGAGCACTTTTTGCGATTCGGCACTGCATTGCTTTAACTGACAATTGCGCGGTTGTGCGACGTTGTACCCAAACAAAATTTGCGTCCTTTTTTCCCCACAAATAGAGCTTTCTTTTGGTGGTATTTGATCGCCTCTGCGTCATTTCTGATCGCCGCTATAAACAAAAGAAGAGCGACCATTTGCAAAAAAACCCACATTTCTTAATTTTTGCTAAAATTCTAATCCAAAAAAAAAATATAAAAAAACTTTTTTTTTCACCGTTTTTGGCCGATTTATATTCTTCCTCATATTTGCGATAAAAAAAATTGCAATCGGCGTTTATTGATTGGTTTGCGCAAAAGTGGCTGCGTTTACGGATGGTGAGAATTCATTTCTGGGGTTTTTATTTATTTATTTATTTTTTTACTAGTAATGGCGGCGATCTGCGATTTTTTGCGGCAATGCGATATTGGGGCGGACATGTCGGACATTTTTGACACTTTTTTGGGACCAATGACATTTATTCAGCGATCAGAAATTTAAATGTCCACTGATTACTGTATAAATGTAATTGGCAGTGAAGGGGTTAACCTGGGGGGGGAGAGCTAGGGGTTAACTGTATTCCCTGGGTGTTCTTACTGTGGGGGGGTTGTGCTAACATGGGCATGAGAGATCTAACTGATCCCAGTGACAGGGATCAGTAGATCTCTCATGCCCCACTGACAGAGCGGGGAACCGCTGTGTTTACATCGGCGGTTCCCCGTTCTTTCCCTGTAGCCGCTCATCGCGGCTCGCCGGCGGACATCGGGTCCGCCCGAGCCGCGGGCACACTCCCCTGGAGTGCGGCGGGTGCGCGCGCCCCCTGGTGGCCAAATGCAAATCGCCGCTTATTTACGGCGATTCGCGCAGGGCTCCCCCACTGCCGCCGTGAAAAGACGGCGCGCGGTGGGGAACTGGTTAATGAAGGATATCCATAGGTTAAAAAACAATGAAGTTGTAAACCACATGTAAGATGTGTACATGAAGGCAGCATGCTCAGAAATGAAACCAGAAAGACAGAAGGGGAGGGGATATACAGAACTACGGTGGGAGAAAAGGTTCAGCTCAGACAGATTAAAGACACAGAGCAATAATAAACCAAATAATAAAGACAGATGAAATTATACTTATTCACATTGTGTAACACAACACTCCCCGCCTGAAATCTTTAGATTTCATAACCTTAAACTATTATATATATATAAGTCCAATAATGTCCAATATTGATAGATGTCCTGGAACCTGTAATGAAAAAACATGCAACAAGCAAACATAACAAGAGTTCAACAGGATTGCAAAACATGTAGTAGTCCGACATGTGACGTCTTCAGAGTATGTCAAAAGTTCCTGTAGATAACAGCAATGTACTCCCCGTCGTGCCAATAGCATGGTTAGTCTTTGCATAAGTCACTCACCTGGCAAAAGGAGTACTAACTCTGTAATTGGTCAAGAAAAGGTTTGTGTCGATCGTCCTTTGGCTACCTTGACCTTTACTTTCCAGACCTTGTCTTTTAGAAGGATGAGCTCTTCAACATAGGTTAAGGGTGGATGTTTTGCCGTTTGCTGCTATGTGCAATAGAGCATTGCATATGTGACTGCATATTTCCTGAGGCGCTTTTTCACTTCCATGAACCTTGCCCTCCTACGTTGTACATCGGCAGAAAAATCAGGGTAAAAAGAGACTCTGACGTTATCGATTTTCATAAGATCTCCCTTGGTTCTGGCTAGGTCCAACGCCATGTTTCTGTCTTTAAAGTTGAGCAACTTAAATAGGAAGGGTCTCGGTGGCTCCCCAGGTTTTGGTGGTTTAGCAGGGACTCTATGAGCCCTCTCAACGGCAAACATTATTGAGAAGGATGTCTCACCAAATGTGGTCGTGAGCCAGTTTTCTATGAAAGCCACCGGATTCTTCCCTTCTGACTTCTCCTGGATTTCCACCGCTCGCACTTTGTTGCGTCTGAGCCTATTCTCCATTTCTTCTATGCGGGCAGTGTTGCCTGAAGTGTTAGATTGCACATATTGTAGCTTCCTCTGTAATGGTGCCACCACATCTTCTATATTACTCATCCTGTCTTCTAGTGCAACCGTGTGGCCTCTCAACTTTTGCATATCATGCCTGACCATATTAATTTCAAGCTTGACACCTTTAATTTCAGTAGTCATTGCCTTTAATGCAGTGTTACAGGAGGTTACTGCAGCCACAATGTCCCTCAGTGTAGGCTCAGGATCAATGTCTGTATATGTGTCAGTGATCCCTGCAGCCGGAGCTGGGGCCTGTGTACTCACTGTGTCCCATGTGGCATTATGCACCGGGTCTTCTTGCCAGGCATTCTCCAAGTCGTCCTCTGTGTCCAGGTCTGTTTGTTCCAGGGGCAAGGACGCAGACTTATTGGTGTTATCCTTACTAGCAGGCTTAGCAAATAGTTTCATTGCTGCCTCCTTTGCAGAGCGCTGTGAGCGGCCACCATCTTGGCCTCCATGCTCCGCCACCTTCGGCATGTCTTTTCCTCTCTGGGACATCTTGTTCTAAGGTGTACAGGCAGTCGATCGCAGGGCAGGATGCCAGGGACTCACCCCGTTAAGATAGAATGTTCTGTATGGTCCAACAATCACTATACCAGGATAAAGAAGGGTGTTTACTTAGTTGATCAGCTGGGAGACTTGCCATTTGTTGCTGTTGATGTTTTCCTCTTAAATTGTGGCATTTGACGTACCTGACAGCAGGGAGGAGCTGCACCTTTTCATACTGACAATACAGAAGCCAGCTGACCTGATAGCACCTTCTGTAAACTGACAGCCTTGATGTTGCACCAATTCATGGTGGTCATAAACCAGAAGAGCAGTGACATGATGTTCACCTGATATGACTATAGGATTCTGTTCTTTGTTGCATAGGTCCGATTTCCCGATACAAACACCAACTCTCAGCAGCTGATTAGTGCCAGTGGGGGTGAGTTGCAGTCCTCACACAAAAACCTTGGAGGTGACAGCCATAAGCTGTCCTGAAGAACTGCTGATGTCACAGCTCTGGTCCCACAGTCAGCTGAGTTGCGTTCAGTAGGAACGTGATGCCATTGACTTGGTAGAGAGTATCTCTTAATACGCTATACCCTGTTGCTGACATATACATAAAACTGTTTTGTTTGGTTGTATATGTAACCAAGTTTTACCTTACTGTCAGTATAAAAGGTGAAAGAATCAATTCTAGTGTCCATTTCACTTTGTATGACTTCAGCAATTTCTACTGCTAGCACAGCTGCACAGAGTTCAAGTCTTGGTATGGTATGTGCAGGTTTGGGAGTGAGTTTTGCTTTGCCTAAGACAAAACTACAGTGTGAGTCCCCATTCATTTCAGAGGTCTTTAAATAGGCTACTGCAGCAATAGCTTCAACTGATGCATCAGAGAAAATATGAATCTCACGCCGACCAGCAGTTGAAATGGGAGCTGGAACATAGCAACGTGAGATTTGAAGTTTTTCTAGTGACCTCAAAGAACATCTCCACCTTTCCCACTTGTGCTGATTGCGCTATCTTTGACATTGTTGTTAAAGGATACAGGGAAATATGGTGTAGCAGATGCATTCAGGTGAGTTGCTTCAGTTGTTCCAATGGTACATTGATTTGAGGCTGTACCGATGACAGGAGATTGATGAATTGTTAGCAGCTTGCTCTGATGCTCTGTGGCATATGAAGGAAGGTTAGGTAAGCATGCAGGAAAAGCACTGGAGTTATTGTGCATGCAGGAAGTTGCTGGAACCTCTTTAACTTGATGCTTTGAGGAAGTCTCTATGTTGTCAGGAGCATTGGAGACAATGGAGTGTATACTGCAGTGGCTTAGGATATAGCCTTTAGTGTGTTTGAGGTTGATCTTCCATATCTGCTATGTTTAGGTTAATGCTGTCTTTTTCACTTGCACCTTCATCTGCACTGATAGCTTGCTCTAGGACCCTTAGCTGCATCATGTTTACACTGTTCGTTTAAGATTTTTATTGCTGCTCTTTGAGTTTCTAACTCCGCTTTTTGACGTGCTGTCTGAGCTTCCAACTCTGCTCTTTGATGTGCTGACTGATTTTCCAACTCTGCTCTCTTTTGCGTATGCGACCTGCACCTTGCTGGCTTCCGCTTCAGCACGGGCACTAATAAGTTGCTTGAGTATCTCGAACTATGGGATTTAGTGGACTTTTTGGAATGTCTGTTGGAAACAGATCTGTGAGATGCAGTGTCTTGTAGCAGCTCCATCTTTGCTTCTACCTTTAATTTGGTTTGCTGGATGAAACTGTCTCTTTCTAGATTAAGAGCCTTGGCGTTGTTCAATTCACCTTCTATATTCATACTTTGTAAAACATGAATTAACTTGTTGGTGGTAAGCTTATAATGTTCATATGAGGCAGAAAGTTGTTTAATGGTGCTCTCTAGTGGCAGTAGTTCACGTTTAACAGACAGTTTATTTGCTTTAGAAGCAACATTATCCCATAATATCTTTATACTAGTTGACAATTCACTTCTTAAAGCTTCATAATTCTCCATTACTTTCCAAGTTGTTTTGACAGAGCGTTTGGGTAATTCAGCTGGCTCAGAGTCTTGTGTAGGGTTGCCACCTTTTTATGAAGCCAAACCTGAACACTTTAGTGGCGCACGGCAATTTTTTTTTTTTTTTGCAGTATACATTATAGAATTGTAAAAGACCTGAGACACTCTTTTTGAGTGCCCCAACAAGAGTAGTAATGAGGCGCTGTGATGAACGGTGGGTGTGGCTAAAAGGTCAGTATGTTCCCCAGTATATCCCCCCAGGTCAGTCTGCCCTCCGGTATATCCCCCCAGGTCAGTCTGTCCTCCAGTATATCCCCCCAGGTCAGTCTGTCCCCCAGTATAATCCCCCCAGATCAGTCTGTACCCCTGTATAACCCCCCTGGTCAATCTGTACCCTAGTACATCCGAACCCCAAGTCAGTCTGTCCTGTAGTATAATCCCCCCTGATCAGTCTGTAGCTCAGTACATTCCCCAGAGGTCAGTCTGTAACGCTGTATAATCCTTCCCCCTCCCAGGTCAATTTGTCCCCCAGTATAATCTCCCCTGTGTCTTTTGAGATAAAGAAAGTAACTGGAGACTTATAGTCCTCATTCCCTTTCTCTGCAGCCTCAGTTGCACAGCGTATGAATGAATAAAAGTCTCTGTAAAGAGACTTTCTATTCATTCACAAGCTGAAGCACAATAAACAGTTTACTATGCTTCAGTGATGAATGAACACAGGAGTGATAGTTACTGATTGCTCACTGTATTCATTCAGGAAGGGACTGATATAATTACCAGCCCCCACCCCCCCTCCCATCTGAACACAGCATTGACCCCCTGCCCCAGCATCAGCTACAGCCAGGTGGATGGGGAGCAGACCACCAGCATCATTTGGAGGATCGGGGTGGGAGGAGCAGTACTGGGGGGGGGGGGATCAGAGCAGTGGTGGGGAATCTACTTTTAGCCCTGGTTCACATTGCAGTGTCAGTGACATGTCAAATCGGCAGCTATTGCCGGCAATGGCACCGTCCGAATTGGTGCAATGCTGCATTTGCACACTGCACTGATTCCCAAAAGTAGCTTCTGTACTACTATTGGTGACTTCAGGTGTGATTTCAATAGAAATCTGTGCAAAAACCAGCTCAGATGTCTCTGAAATCGCCCCCAAAGTCGGAACTGAAATGCAGGAATGAAATGGTGTGAGTTCAGCTGAACTCACAACATTTCATTCCCGCTCTCAGTGTGAACCTGGGCTTAGAGACAAATCCCACACAGGCTCCCTTGCAGCCAGGGCCAGGACAGTCAGCCTGTGCCCAGAGAAAAAGATGTCAAAATGTGCCTCCCTCCAGGGGGAGTAGTAAGCAGGCTAATAAAAGTGCATGCAGTGCCAAGCTGAAACATATGGGATGGTTATGGCAAAAAAGTGCCAAAGGAGTCAGGGACGCCCCTGCACCACATACACTTCCAGGTGTACTGACCCCTGGAAATGAGAAGGAGACCCCTTAACAGGAGGAGTGCAGGGGGGTGATGAGAAGGAATCCATATCCAGGAACATAGGAACTTCCCTCTAGTTAAAGACCCCTAGCTAGGAGGACTGGGGCTGATAAGGGACCCCAATACAGGAATTACCCTCTTTCCCCTCCAGTTATAGAAGACCCCCTCTAGGAGGATTGCAGAGGGGGTGATAAGAGGGGATTCCCATCCAGGAAGATAGGAACTCCCCTCCCTCCCATCCTCACCAGTTAAAAAACATCCCCAGCTGGGAGAACTGCAGACGGATGATGGGGTGGGGGGATCTTGCTCTCCCCCTCTAGTAGAAAAAGGGCACTGGCTAGGAACACTGCAGGCAGCTGCCCCCCTCCTTCTGGAGAAGGTGAATGGGATGTAGTGAGTGTGAAGATATCCAGAGACACATAGCAGCCCTGGAGGGGGTGACTCACAGTAGCAGAGGAGAAAGAAATCGTGTGCAGCTCCGATGTCTGTGAGCTCTGAGCTGTCACTGCTGCTTCTCCTACTGTAATCCACGCTCCTGAAACTTCGCTCCCTTCTCTCAATGTACAGGGACAGATGATCCCAGGCTCTGTGCAAGGGGGAGGGTGTGGAGGAATCCAGAGTGGAGGCGGGGAGAGGCGTGTGCAGGGAGTTAAAGCACCGCCTTCCCTCATAGGTAAACAATGTGGAAGCTGCCAGTAAGGGAGAGGAGGATTGGTGCTGCGGGCTGCCACTCATGTGTCCGGGGCTCAGGCAGACAGAAAACCGGGCAGAGGATTCCAAACCCGTACTGCCCGGGTGAGTCCCGTACAGGTGGCAACCCTAGTCTTGTGCTGGGGCTGCTATGTGCTCACATTCAGAACCACTCACGCTGACACAGGCAGATAATGACTGAGTGATAAGCAGGCAGGATCTATGTGCTTTAATATGACACCAGGCAGCCTTGACTTAGAAGATGAGGCTACATGTGCTTCTCTTGTTCTTCCTTGCAAAGAGGGCAGTAAATCTTGTCTGTATCAGTACTTTTATGCAGAAATCTTGTAATTAGGCTGTTAAACTTTGTTTTTCTACTGTTCTATTACAACTACAAGGGCAAAAACTTTAGCATCATGTAGGGCTTACACTGACTTGGTGATCTTTGTATCCCTTGCATCAATTCAGACAGCTTAAACTCAATGAATAAACTCACTGTGGAGGAGACAGACAATGAAGCCTTTCAAATGTTCCGTTTAATGAAAGCTATCCATAGGTAGAAAAAACTATGAAGATGTAAGCCACATGGAAGATGTGTACATGAAGGTAAGCATGTTCAGAAATGAAACCAGAAAGAAATAAGGGGAGGGGATATATAGAACTACGGTGGGAGAAAAGGTTCAGCTCAGACAGAGACAGACACCTTAACCAGTTGCCGACCACCCACCATGGCTTGATGGCAGCAACTTGGCTTATTATCACAAAACACCTGACGGCGGTCGCGAGAATGAGTTCTATGAGTATTCATATAGGGGGGTCAGGATCTGGGGCCCCCCTTATTAAAGGGGGCTTACAGATTCAGGATAAGCCCCCTGCCCGCAAACCCCCACAATCACCGGCAAGCATTGTGGGGAAGAGGCCCTTCTCCCCATCAACATGGGGACAAGGTGCTTTGGGGGTGACCTCAAAGCATCCACCCCATGTTGAGGCATGTGGCCTGGTATGGTTCAGAGTGGGGCGCTTGCTCATCCCCACCCCCTCCTGCCATGCCAGGGCTGCATGCTCGGATAAGGGTCTGGTTTGGATTTTGGGGGGACCCCTACGCCATTTTTTTTTTTAATTTGGCATTCGGTTCCCCTTAAAATCCATACCAGACCTGAAGGGCATTGTTTGGATTTTGGGGGGACCCCACATGATTTTTTTAAATTTTGGCACGGGGTTCCCCTTAAGATCCATACCAGACCTGAAGGGCCTGGTACGGACTTTGGGGGGGACCCCTACTCATTTTTTTTTTGTTGATTTATGGTGGGGTTCTCCTTAAAATACAGTGTCAGTGTCAGTGTGAACCTGGGCTTAGAGACAAATCCCACGCAGGCTCCCTTACAGCCAAGGCCAGGACAGTCAGCCTGTGATCAGAGAAAAAGATGTCAAAATGTGCCTCCCTCCAGGGGGAGTAGTAAGCAGGCTAATAAAAGTGCATGCAGTGCCAAGCTGAAACATATGGGATGGTTATGGCAAAAAAGTGCCAAAGGAGTCAGGGACGCCCCTGCACCACATACACTTCCAGGTGTACTGACCCCTGGAAATGAGAAGGAGACCCCTTAACAGGAGGAGTGCAGGGGGGTGATGAGAGGGAATCCATATCCAGGAACATAGGAACTTCCCTCTAGTTAAAGACCCCTAGCTAGGAGGACTGGGGCTGTTAAGGGACCCCAATACAGGAATTACCCTCTTTCCCCTCCAGTTATAGAAGACCCCCTCTAGGAGGATTGCAGAGGGGGTGATAAGAGGGGATTCCCATCCAGGAAAATAGGAACTCCCCTCCCTCCCATCCTCACCAGTTAAAAAACATCCCCAGCTGGGAGAACTGCAGACGGATGATGGGGTGGGGGGATCTTGCTCTCCCCCTCTAGTAGAAAAAGGGCACTGGCTAGGAACACTGCAGGCAGCTGCCCCCCTCCTTCTGGAGAAGGTGAATGGGATGTAGTGAGTGTGAAGATATCCAGAGACACATAGCAGCCCTGGAGGGGGTGACTCACAGTAGCAGAGGAGAAAGAAATCGTGTGCAGCTCCGATGTCTGTGAGCTCTGAGCTGTCACTGCTGCTTCTCCTACTGTAATCCACGCTCCTGAAACTTCGCTCCCTTCTCTCAATGTACAGGGACAGATGATCCCAGGCTCTGTGCAAGGGGGAGGGTGTGGAGGAATCCAGAGTGGAGGCGGGGAGAGGCGT
>BLSH010201175.1:94953-107281 GCA_018402905.1 Glandirana rugosa
TTTCTTAAGGTTCGAGTTGAATGGCTGGTCAGACAGCGGTTTGTTTAAGTGGACAGATTGTCATCGCAAATTTTCCGTCCCCTAACCAATGTGTGTAAACGTTCACGTACGCATTCGACGCAGTTCCGAGTGGGCTCCTCCAGTCACCTGTCCTCCATCTATCCATTAAATTGCATGTGCTTCCATTGTGAAGCCTCTCATATATAGAGTTAGGACTGCAGTATACAGGGAGCCTTGACGCAGCTTACGCATGCACTTGCAAATGTGTGTAACCAATCCCCTGCCTTTTAAACGCTACTGTTAGACAGGTGAATTTGTTTGGCGACAGACTGGTCGGTAAGTTGAGCTTGAAATTCTTTGTTTTTTGTTTGTGGATGCCCCTCCATGGCTCCTTGCTGTAGTGGCCAGTTATAGGTGGTGGACAGTGACCTTGTTTTGTATTGTCCATTTTTGCGTCTGTCTGTATCCAGCACTTGCCACAAGTCATCCTTGCTGAGAAACATTTCTAGCTTGAACTTCCACAGCTGGTAATTGGCATAGTTCAGCTTTGCTATTGCAAATGTCACATCTGAACCGCTTGCCATCTTTCAGCAGCCTGTATACAGTACTCACAGACTTGCAGAATCCTCTCCAGTGTCTGGGTGCCTGGGCCCATAACCCATTGTCAGAGTATTGAAATCATGCAAATGTCCTTAGTCCCGTGCTTAGGATATTAAATTTGAATATGGAGATAAGGATAAACAGTCTGCTGCCTCCCCTAATATCCCCACTAGGTGGGGTATATGAAATGGAATTTATAAACAGGGGTAGTTGGCGCTGTCTATACAATTTATAATTTATGGTGAATGATTTATACTCCTCCTATAGTGTATATGTGCAAATAATATTTGTGTCCAAAAACATTTTTTATATGAATAAAAGAATAAATAAATATCAAATAATGCAACCATGTATTCTATGTGTATGTGCATGTAAACCAGTGGATCGCAAAATCATTCAATAATTAATGAGTATAAATAAAAAAACTCCATAATTAAAGTTCATATGTGCAATGGTGCTGTACCCAAGTGATTGTAATAATCCAAAAGTGACTTGTGCTGTATGCAAATATTCCTTGTGCAAGAAAAACTTTCTGTGATTCTGCACATGCTTCCCCTCTTGTATCCTCACACACCAGACAACGGCACCCCTGCAGGGGTAAGCTGCATGTAAGCTGAATATCCAGTGATCTGGTCTCCTGTGATGTTCACTCCTCCACTGCCGGTCAGCTCTCCCTACCGGCATATGTAAAGGGATGGAAGGAAAATCTCATAGCGTACTCCAGTAGCTTAATTCATTTTATTTAAATCCAGTATAATATAAAACAAGCAAGTCCACGTATATAAAAACGAATAGTCTGTTCCCAGTGTGCCTATTAGGCGTACACACTGCAGACAAACACAGGTATCCTGTAGTCAGGGACGGTATGCGTTCCACAGACTCTGTTTCTGAAACCGGAAATGACGTTACAGAATACCAGGAAGCCCCGCCTTATGAGTTTTGTCATAGGACGTCGTCTGAAGCATTTGAAATCATGCGCTCAAAGCTTTTTGTTTGCATCAAAAGCTAGTAATAGTTAAGTTATAATTTTTTTGGGAAAAAAAAAGTTATTGTTAGTTATTATTTCAGATTTTCAGATCATCGGGTTTTCTAATTATCAGATTTTCGTTCTTATTTTTGGATTTCCGTACTTTTGAATTTTCGTTATTTTTGGATTTCCGAATTTTCGTATTTCGAATTTCTGAATTTTTGAATATATGAATTTACGAATCTCGAATTTACAAATTTACTAATTTTCGAATATTTGAATTTACGAATAAATAAAAAAAAGTGGACTTTTATTTAGTTGTTGTATATTGAGAACAGTCATTTCACAAACCACCACTCTATGTATATGTTTTCATTTGAATCACTTAAACTGGATACTGTCATGTACTTTATTTAATTGTTGTATTTGCATTAGGATTTGATTTTACCTGTCAATAGCTTCCATTTCTGGGTTTACTTTCAATTTTTCTTAAACAGTTTTATCTTCATCAGAATTTGATCTACATATGTTGCGCACCCTCTTGCCCTGAGCTGATTTTAAATCAATGCATTAAGTACACACACCTGAACATCATAATTGCCATCTGGGTGCTAGACAGACCTGAGATTTAGAACCATATCATTCCACCAGTAGGAGCTCCTACACATCTTCACCACTAGAGGTACTCTAGGGCACATAACTAGACTTGATAGGCTGCGCAGTACCACCTGTGTTTTAAAGTTGTCCAATATATTCTGTCATATATTAGGTACAGCAGCAACCTAGCACTTTTTTACTAATCATTACTTACCACTAATTATTAGCTGCCATAGTAGCGCGAGGACCCCCACACCACTTCTCTAAATAAAAAAACAGGTTTTCGTTCATTTGGATATTCCTGAATTAACAAATTTGTTGAAATGTGTTTAAAAACTAATTTGAAACTAAACAAATTGCACATGTCTAGTCACTAGCCATGTCTATTTTGGTGTCTCTATCCACCCTTTACCTGTATGTTCTCTTACTGAGATATTAGCCCATGGTTATTTCTTCTTCCTCTCGCTGATGCAGTTGTCTTGCTTTTGTGGCTTCTGTGCTCGCACTTGGAGGGACTGTTTTTGGTTACAGTGTTTGCTCTGGCCTGCTGACTGGTCCGGATTTGGGAATGTACTCCACAAAGACATTTCCAAAATTGGTTCCCATGTACAGTATATGCTATATGTTCACTTATATACTCTTGTATTGTTATAAAAAATATATGATTTGGAATTTTGTAGACAGCCATTTATTGTTTCTTTCATTGTAAACAGATGTACATTACATAGCATTTGTCACATTCATTTCCCGTAAAGAAGCATTCGGTGAATCCTGAAAAACACATAGGGTTGATTTACTAAAACTGGAGAGTGCAAAATCTGGTGCAGCTCTACATAAAAAACAATCAGCCTCCATGTTTTATTGCCAAAGATCAATGGAATAAGCTGAAATTAGAAGCTGATTGGCTACTACTCACAGCTGCACCAGATTCTGTTGTGCTCCAGTTTTAGTAAATCTCCCCATAGGGACATCTATCCAAGCAATTTCATTCATTAAGAACCTTATGATCTATGGATTTTCAGTATAAGGGATAACTCCCATCACAGTAGGATGTTAAAATACGCTGTGTACAAAATTTAAAAGGGGATACTTCTATGCAGATAGATTTTAACTGTAGATTATATTTAATATCCTTGGTGATAATTTTTACTTCTGTATGAATAAACTTTGTGGGGTTATTCTGCCCTTTTTTTTAGCTTGTAACATGTACAGTATGTGTGTTCATTGGGCATCTAAATAGTCCAGTTATTCCATTTTAAGAATTTTTACAAAGTTCTGGAAACACATTCTGCACTTCACCTCCTTCATCCTACACTTCTGTTCCCCTACACCTCCTTCATCACCTAGAGTCCCTTCCTCCTACAGCCCTACACTCTTACTGTCTGACCCCAGTTAAGGATATCTTCTTTGTCTGCAACTATCTATCTATCTATCTATCTATCTATCTATCTATCTATGTTAATAAGTGTTTTCACTTGCTGAATAATGGGGTGTCCCAAAAGTCTCCTTAAACAGAGGCCTTTTAATACTATGTTCGACTGACTTTGGATGGATAAAACTTTTAACATTGCTAACTTACGTCTTGTATATAGAGGGAAAACTGAAGAAAGGGTAAGAACCATGCAGAATGATACGTCTTCCCACCAGTTGCTGCTGACACTCGGCTTCCGAGAAATGGGTTCACTCCGGTACCTCTACAGTGCAATAGCTCTACTAGTTTATATCAGTGTTATTATGTTCAATGTTGCTGTTATCTCAGTGGTTTTGTTACACAAGAGTCTACAGGAGCCCATGTATATCTTCTTATGTGTACTGTGCATTAATGGCCTCTATGGGAGCGCCACTTTCTTTCCCAGTTTGATCTTCAATCTGGTCAACCACATCAACACCATTACGTATACTGGATGTTTGACGCAAGTATTTTGCATCCACACATACGCGGGGTGTGAAATGACCATCCTTGTGATCATGGCGTACGATCGATATGTGTGCATTTGCAACCCTCTGAGATACAACAGAATCATATCCTTATTTGTGTCCTTCAAGCTGGTGGCTTTGGCCTGGTTTTACCCAATTATTGTGGTCTGTATAAATTTGATGTTGACCATCAGGCTTCCCATATGTGACACAATCATACTAAAGGTCTACTGTGACAATTGGTCAGTGGTAAGGCTGTCTTGCGTTGACATATCTGTAAATAATAGCTTTGGACTTTTTACGGCGTCAACATTTGTAGGTCCTATGCCGATGCTGATCATTATCTCCTACATCAAGATCCTAAGAGCCTGTATACGTTTATCAACAGGCTTTAGAGCAAAAGCTTTGCAAACCTGCACTCCTCACCTAATAACTGTTACTATCTACACTGCCAGTGTGATTTTTGAGCTCCTGATATATCGAGTCATACCCGAAAGCTTAAATTATGAACTGAGGACAGTCATGTCAGTGCAAGTCATATCGGCCCCTCCATTCCTAAATCCACTCATCTACGGTCTAAAGCTAAAGGAGATAAAAGTAAGAATCATTCAGACTGTTTCAATAAAGCCTAAGACAGTGTCAATTTAGAAGCGTTAACTTTTCTCCAACCAAAACTGATGTTTGTAAAGATACCAACGGACTGAATTTGCTGTTGACTGCTTACTTTATTTCTCTTCGAGATTTTGGCTTCCAGATATCTCTCAGGTCTGCTGAATTTATATCTTCTTTACTTTCTAAATAATTACGATGGAGCAGTAATATTGGAACACCATGGTGTTTTATTTCTCTTAGAGATTTGGGCTTTCAGACCTTTCCCAGATCAGCTGAATTTGTGTTTAATTTATATCCTAAAGCATTATGATGGAACAGTAAGATTGGAACACCATGGTGTCTATTCGATGGGTGCAGGAAAAAATTGCTACTCAAATACCTCACTGATATAAGAGCACTTCAACTCTCCAGAGTCCATCCATGACTTAAAGTTCACCTTCCAGTAACTTTACAAGACTGCAAGAACAATTCCTGATGTGTCAAAATAAGCAGCAAAGAATTTTTCATTAAAGAAGAAGTACAGCCAAAGCTTGTTTGACTCTATTTCTTCTGTGGATCACAGGAGTGCGGTTCGTTCTGCTCTCCTGTGAACCATTTTAAGCTGACAGCAGGCTGAAGCCTGTTGTCGGCTGACATCACAGAGCCGATCCAGGCTAGGGGAAGCTTGCGACCATGTGGTCATGATTCACCTAAGAGCTTGAATTGGCACCTTGCTTAGCCTTTCAGCAAGCTGCTGAGAGTCTGAGCCAGCCCCTCCCGCCCCCTCCACAGCACAGCGATCCATCCCATTCTAAGACACAGGCTGGAGCAATGTGACACAGCCTGTGGCTGGCAGAAATCCACCCACACCATGTTATTGCCAAAAAATAATTGAGATTTGATTTCAAATATATATTTGTATGACAATTTAAAACAGTTTGTTGATATTAATTATTTATTTGTCCTCTGTGTCCCAAAAGCTGTTTTTTGTTTTTTTGATTTTGAACTTGTGACCAGCAGCAGAGGACTAGAAGCTCTTCCTGCTTATGTTTCCCTGCAGACAGGCTGGGAGAGAGCTGGGTCATGTGACAGCTGTATATTGATTAGGGAAAACGTAGATGTGGGGTCCCTCCTGCTTGGGCTGTTTGCTGCTGGACTATGCTCCTGATACCAGCAGTTGCAGGAGGTGCCCTAAAAAGTGACATGCTGGCCAGCTGCCTGGGTTTGCCAGTATGCCTTGCTGTGAAAAGTGATACGCTGACCTGCATGTGCAAGGGGATGGATCAGAAGAGTTAATCATGTTACAGTCCCTTGCATACTTGTGTGGCTAAAATGATTGTTTGAAAATAGCTATTCACATGTTCCAGTGTTCGTTCCTGGGAAAAGAGGAACTTACTGGAAAGTTTGCTGACCATGTTTGTTGCAATTCCAGGAAGAGTGCCTATTGGACTTTGGAGATCGATATACGTCAGTCCTTTAATGCTAAATACCGTTGTTATGGCAGCAGATAGCTGCCATAACCCCGGTATTCTTTTCAATGGCAGGCAGTCCGCTTTCGGATAAAAGTGGCCTCCGTGGCGGATTCACCACAAGATCACTTTTATCTGCGGCAGGAGAGGTGCCTCCCACCGTGTCCTGGTCATCTCCATCACTTACCGGATACATCGGTAGCAGTGGAGACGATCCGATGTGTTCCCCTGTTGGGCAGGAAGCTGAGTGAGGACATGATAGCCCTCACTCGACTCTATGCCCTTGGAGGACAGGAGCGATGTCAAACCTCACTTCCGCTCTCCGGCCTCAAAGGGACCATTTAAAAAAAAAAAAGACATTTATTTATTTTATTTTTTTTATTGCTTTTAAGGATAAATATGAGATCTGAGGTCTTTTTGACCCCAGATCTCACATTAAAGAGGTCCTGTCCTGCTTATTTCTATTACATGTTTACATTCCTTGTAGTAGGAATAAAAGTGATCAACTTTTTTTTTTTTAAAAGGACAGTGGAAAAATAAAACATAAAAAGTAAAATAAATAAGAAAAGAAAAAATAAACTCATAAGTAAGTCGCACCTACATATGAAAACAGTGTTCGAACCACCCATATGAGGTATCGCCGCGATCATTAGAGCAAGAGCAATAATTCTAGTACTAGATCTCCTCCTTAACTCCAAACTGGTAACCTGTAGAAATTTTTAAACGTCGCAGATGGAGATTTTTAAGTGCCACAGTTTGGCGCCATTCCACAAGCGGGCGCATTTTGAAGCATGACAGGTTGCATATCAATTTACTCGACATAACATTATCTTTTACAATATAGGAAAAAATGGGCTAACTTTACTGTTGTCTTATTTTTTAATTCAAGAAAGTGTATTTTTTCCAAAAAAATTGCGTTTGTAAGACCCCTGCGACAATACGGTGTAACATAACGTATTGCAACCACCCCCATTTTATCCTCTAGGGTGTCTGAAAAAAAATATATAATGTTTGGGGGTTCTAAGTAATTTTCTAGCAAAAAAAAATATTTTAACTTGTAAACAACAGATGTCAAAAATAGACTCGGTCCTTAAGTGGTTTAACCGGATTTCATGGATTAATATGTGGACTGTTCTCTCCTTACTACCCACCAGATGGAGGGAGTGTGCCATTCTGAGTGAGCAACAGGTCCTTATCTTCAATATAGTTGCTAAGTGAACTTTACCTTTAGATATGCTAGAATGCTATTGGAAGAATGTGCTACTCTCATGAGAGTAGGGCCTTCTTCACCATGTCAATTATTTGCTAGGAATGTAAATATACTAGAGTATAATTGCTGTGTTCACCCTGCACCTTTTGTCACTCTCGGCTGACGGTAGACAAAAGCTCCAAAAATGTTTATAAAGGTTTATTCAGCACTAATATTGCTATAATTGTAGGATATACTATAGAGCAGTGGTTCTCAACCCTGCCCTTAAGTACCCCCAACAGGCCATGTTTTGGAAATTTCTCCTAGATAAAATAGCTGTCCAAAATACCAAGCCATTGACTCTGATTTAAAGCACCTGTGCAAGATAAAGGAAAGCCTGCAAACATGGCCTGTTGGGAGTACTTAAGGACAGGGTTGAGAACCACTGCTAGAGTGTTGCTAAAATGTTATATTTTCCATATTGCATGCTTTAATGTTTTTCAGGTTTTCCTGCACCCCTTGCATCTTCCTTGGAAGAGTATAGACAGGATCTCCATTGTGTACAGTAACATTTATCTTTAATTGCATTATCGTGTAAATATTAGATGGGTAGTTAAGATATAAGTTTATTGCTTATTGCATTTTTCACTTGCCATTGTGTGGTACGCCACACATGAATTGTAAATAATGTCTCATATTTATCTGTCATAGTGTGAAATGCCATTTCTAACTGTATACAAGTTATTCTCACATATTTTTGTGTGGAATGCCACACGTACTTATTACAGTTCATCCTTCCCTGTTACCCTTCCCTATCCACTTTTTGCCAGGACACCCGCTCTCAGGATTAAGAGCATGTTTTTGTTTTGCAGACTATGGGACGTAGTCTCCTTGGCAGGGGGAGAGTGTAGCACCCTTGTCCTAAACAGGGCTGCTAGCAAATTTAGTTGTGCTAGGTGGTAACTAGCCTGGCTAATTTGTAGCTTGATCAACTGGTTTATCTCCTAAGCTTGAGTTTAATTGTGGTCTCTCTCTTCTGTCAATAGATGGCACTGTTGCCTTAGGATGATAGATTACAGTGAATTCAGGTTATGAGTAAATATGTTGTTTCAGCCAATCAGCAGGAGTTTCTTTAGGCGCTGAGCATGCTGGGCTAGTCTATTTATTCGAAAAGGAGTCAGGTGATGGGGGTTCTTTCCACCTGGGCTGTGGCCTGGGTGGATGTGTGTGGAGCAGCAGCAGAGGTGTAGGCTTGAAGCCTGAGGCCTAGCCATGTGTAAAGGGGCTCAGGCCAAGGGGAGCCTGATCGCTGCCAGGAGGCATAGAAGAGGTTGCCAGAGGGTCAGCCACTACGGGTTGCTGTGAGTAAAGCTTGAGGGATCCAGTGGGTACTGTGAGTCCAGGAACCCAACGGGTAGCTCTGGGTGAAGCTTGAAGAATACAGTGGGTAGCTCTGAGTGAAGCTTGAGAAGTCCAGCAGGTAGCTGGGGACTAAGCTTGAAGATCTACAGTGGGATACTGTGAGTGAAGTTGTTGCTATAGGAGAGCACAGTTGCTACAAAATGCAGATCACTGCATTCAGCTTAAAGGCTCTTTTCTGTATTGCTTTCTGCCTAGTTCTATTTTTGGTCTGTGGAGTCTGCTAATTTGCTGTGCCCTAACCCTCTCTCCCCCTGTTCCTGTTAAGAGGAATAAAACTCTCTTTATTTATTTTTAAAACTGACTGGCACCCATCTTTCCATCTTGCACTACACCCACCATGCCTAGTCACCTGCACCCTGAGGAGGAATGTCAGCTCTTTCTGACTCTTGAGGTCACCACTAGGCCTCTGGAGGTCAAGAAGACCGCTACACTGAAAAAACAGGCAGACGGAGGAGAGGAGGCAGAGCTGTAGGGGTGGAGGGAGGGCAAAGCACGGGAACCAGGAATGGTAGTAATGGAAGGGGTGAATTGTGTGCATACAGAGCCGGTGTCACGGTCCTGGCGGTGGAGTCTGTCTTGTGCAGGGAACAACCGCTCTTGCGCACCTGATTCAAGGACCCCTGATAGAGCAGACAGGAAATCTAAGAGTGCGGGATGGCACAAGGGCTGAAAGTCACTGGTGATGAAGTGATGATCCAGAGGGTCGTGCAGATCAGAGGGATGGTCGTGCAGACTGGGTCGGCAACGGGCAGGCTGTGCGGTACAGATGGGTTAGGCAGAAGTGTGGTCAAGTCCAAGCAGGGTCGTTGTCAGGCTAGCAGCAGAAGTAAAGGAGGAACAGACAGATGCAGGCAGCAAATCAGCAGGTCAGGGCAAGCCGGGTCTAACAGGAAACAGGTAGTCACACAGGAACAGAGGATAGAGCTGGGGCTCACAGGTCACAGACGCTGTAAAACGGACAGCACTTGCTGCTGGGCTCCATAGGTTTAAAAAAAGCCATTTGGCACCGTTTCACCACCGCAGAAAGGGGTTAGCAGGCGCCAAACACTTGAACAGATGACTCTTCCTAACAGCCGGGGTCTGTCCTCACAGATGAATTGTACCACCCCCACCCCCTAGCCTGGCACCCTAAAGCGGTTGCCTATGCTGCCTTATGGTGGTGCCGGCCCTATGTATTATCTGTGGTACATTTGTAATCAGGGCTGCTGTTAGAAATTACAGGGCCCCATAATGCTTACCTGACAGGGCCCCACTCCCCCTCGCCTACCCCCCAGATAATATTAAATGAAAGTTTGGCTAAAAATACACTAAAATTATTATATGACATATTTAGCAAACACCCCCCCGCTCTCCATACTGCCATACTGAAACATCCCCTTGTCTACCTGCAGCAGCTGCCAGTGGGAGAGGAGGGAAGCCGGTAAAGTTGCAAAGTTGCAGGTAAAAGGCGCACACACAGTTATGGGGAAGCGGATGCTACAACTGGGAGGGAGTGGAAGAGAAGCCAGCAGTGCTGCAGGGAGAGGCAGAAGAGGATTGGTGTCTGCAATAAGGCAGTACAGCTGGCCCCCCTGTTCACCAGGTGCCTGGGTCTCCTTTTTGAACTGATGGGGCCCAGGCCCAGTACACGAGGGCTAGCTGTGCTGCCTTGCAATAGAATAGAAAAAGAGTACCACTTGCGCATTACCCAAGTAAATTTATTAAGACCAAAGTATAAAATATATATACTCACAAACAAAAGTGAAAAATAGGCATATCAGAGTCCACAAAGGAACAAGAGCGACCAGGTCTTCAAGGCAGTGTCCAGCACACCGAAGAACCCTATGGAAGACAGACGCGTTTCGAGGGGCGATCGCCTCTTCCTCGGAGCCTATCAGCGATCCTGTTTGGAATATTAGTATATTTTGCAATTGCTGTGTACAAAACTTTGTATGCTTTCCCTTTTCTCTTAATAAACAATTTGAACAAGAAAAAGACTCCATATTTTATCATTAAAAAGCTCTCATTGAGTTCCAGCCAGTGACTTATCCTAAGCTGAGATGATGCCATTCGTTTGCTGCAGGCAGGAAAAAATAGTTGAGTTACAAAGTCAGAGACTTACATGCTGGCATTTCAGTCCAGGATGTAGAGAGTGATCCTGGATGATGCCTGCACAAAGATGGCACCTTCCTTCTAGAAAGAAAAGCAGGTGAAGGCATTGTCAGTGGGAGTACTGTGATCTTCGTGAGAGGTAATAAATACCTGTAATTGTATTTTAAATATTTCCTAGAGAGGACTCTGGTGGGCAAACAGGTTGATAGATAATCATGTGGAATGTATCTGCAGGGGGAGGCTTGAGGGTGGGACCCAGAGTGACGCTGTGGAACTGCACTCACTGCTGGCAGGAGCCGCGGTCATGTGAAATCAACATTAAGGCGGTACTCCAAACATAGAAGCGAGCGGACAACTTGTACAGGTAACTCTTTTGTAATCTGTGGCCATGCTTCTCACATTGTCAACCCTAAGCACCTCGAACACAACTTCACCAGGTAGGCAGCATTTCTGAGCCAGTACCACGGAGCGTGTACCAGTCTCCACCAACTCAGCAGTCCCATCACCTCACTCCCAGTGACAATGTCCCTTACGTTACTATTGGACACAGGAATTGCACTTCTCCATAACTTCATGCTGGATCTCCTCTTGAGGCTTCACTCCATAACTCTTGTGATTCCCACGCTAGGCCCCTAGGTACTCTGTGCTGAGGTGGCAATCCCATGATGTGGGGAACTGGTTGCTAGTGAAAGGGCCAAGCAAAACACCCCTTCAGTAGCAGAGTATCTGTCGCTTCTGCCATGTCACCCATCCCCAGGATGGTTGGCTGCTTTAGTAAGTGACACAAATACAGTAGTCATTAGCAGGGCCGGGACAAGGAGTGGGCAGGAGGGGCAGCAACCCAGGGCGCAGTGGTAGGGAGGGTGCCTTTTTTACCACACACAATCTCCAGATCAGTAGCTAGCAACCAGCAGGGTGCAGATTCATGTCTACTCTGACAGCTACTGATGTCACACATGCTCCAACCCCATCTGCCCACAGCTGAAACAGAAATCACACCGGTAAATTGCAATTACCTTCTATTTTATTTTATACATCACAGACCCCACTCAATCACAGAGCACCCTCCATCACAGAGCCCCTCCATCACAGACCCAACTCCATCACAGACCCCCCTCCATCACAGAGCCCCTCCATCACAGACCCCACTCCATCACAGACCACACTCCATCACAGAGCTTCCTCCATCATAGAGACCCCTCCATCACAGACCCCACTCCATCACAGACCCCACTCCATCATAGACCCCACTCCTGCACAGAGCCCCTGCATCATAGTGCCTCCTCCATCACAGACCCCACTCCATCACAGACCCAACTCCATTACAGACCCAACTCCATCACAGACCCCCCCTCCATCACAGAGCCCCCTCCATCACAGACCCCACTCCATCACAGAGCCCCCTCTATCACAGAACCCCATCCATCACAGACCCAACTGCATCACAGACCCCACTCCATCACAGAGCCCCCTCCATCACAGGGC
>BLSH010201175.1:108868-128665 GCA_018402905.1 Glandirana rugosa
CCCCCCGAGACACTACCTCAACCCAGGCACTATCTCCCCCGTGACACTACCAGCCCCCTCCATCACAGACCCCACTCCATCACAGTGCCCCCTCTATCACGGACCCAACTCCATCACAGAGCCCCCCCCATCACTGACCTCTCCTACCACAGACTTCCTCTATATTAGAGTCAGAATGTCCCTTTCATCACCACACCCCCCCCCCCACACACACAATCTGCCCTACCTTATTCATTCACGCAAGCTGGGAAGCACAAATGGCAGACAAAGGGTGGGCTTTTCAAGTTAAAGGTAGGGTGGTTAGTTGTTGGGATCGCCCCACTGCCCAAGAACCAATCCCCCACTTTGTAACTTGAAAAGTCCTGCCCTTTGCCTGGACCCGCAGCACTTCCCGGCTTGTGTGAATGAATAAGGCAGGGCAGTGTGGGGAGGGGGAAGGAAGGGGGAATGCTGGGATGATAATAAAGAGAGATCTGCAGCGGTTCTCATGTTAGTGGTGCATGCGAGCTGGCAGGGGGGAGAAAACACTCAGGCAGCTATTTGGCGAGGCTGCGGGATGGAGAGTGCTGCTACTGGGTCCAGATTCGGGCCACGGTCCGCCATATAGTGATGGCTGCCCTAGACCAAGGGGTGCTCAAACTGTGGCCTTCCAGCTGTTACTGAACTACAATTTACATCATGCCACTGCCTTTGGGAGTCATGTTTGTAACTATCAGCTTTGCAATGCATCATGGGACTTGTAGTTCTGCAACAGCTGGAGGCCACATGTTGATTACCGATGCCCGAGACCTTTTCACAGCTTTACTTAACCACCTCCCACCCGGCCACTGCATATAAACATCCTGGTGGACGCCTCCTCCTTCTGAGTGGACATTCCTGAACGTCCTTCAGAAGGAGTGGGCCATGCGATTCTAATGCGCTCCTGTCCGCCGGACGTGCCGCATCTCAGATTGGCAGGAAGGATCTGTCATTTGCCATCTCGATCACATGATGGCCAATCACAGCCATCATGTGGTGTAAACAGCCTTGGGATGTCACAAACAGCGGGATGGCACATGCCTGCACAGCGGTGCAATCCCGATGTACCTGTGCCCCCCAGAGACCGGACAACATACACGGCAGGAGGGCTCTATGATTGGCCCTCCTGATCACATGATGGCTGTGTCCAAACACAGCCATCATGTAATGTAAGCAGAGAGCCATTGCCAGGCAACCAGCTCTGCTTCTCCTCACAGAGTCAATGAAGAGAAGGAGAGCGGATCTGCGAGCTGGGGATCAGTATGTGTGAGCTGTTTTTTACAGCTTTTTACACACTGATCACCCAGCTAGCGTCCCCCAAACAGTATCCCCATATAGTGAAAACACCAACACACGTGCCAGTAAACATCTGTCCAGTAAACATCTGTCCCGCTAAACATCTGTCCCACTGAACATCTATCTGTGATCATCTGGCGCACATCTGTCTTATCATCTGGCGCGCACATCTGTCTGTGATCATATGCGCACATCTGTCTGTGATCATCAGTGCACATCTGGTGCAAATCTGTTCGTGATCATCTGGCACATCTGTCTGATCATCTGGCGCACATCTGTCTGTGATCATATGCGCACATCTGTCTGTGATCATCGGCGCACATCTGACACATCTATCTCTTCTCTGATCATCTGGTGCACATCTGTCTGATCATCTGACACAAATCTGTCCGTGATCATCTGTGCACATCTGGCACACATCTGTCTGTGATCATCTGGCACAAATCTGTCAGTGATCATCTGCGCACATCTGGCACACATCTGTCTGTGATCATCTGGCACAAATCTGTCCGTGATCATCTGCGCACATCTGGCGCACATCTGCCTGTGATCATCTGGTGCACATCAGTCTGTGATCATCTGGTGAAAATCTGTTCATGATCATCTGGCACATCTGTCACATCTATCCGTGATCATCTGGCACACATCTGTCTGATCATCTGACGCACATCTGTCCGTGATCTGTCGCACATCTGTCTGTGATCATATGCGCACATCTGTCCGTGATCATCGGCGCACATCTGTCACATGTATCTGTGATCATCTGGTGCACATCTGTCTGATCATCTGACACAAATCTGTCTGTGATCATCTGTGGCACATCTGTCTGATCATCTGACACAAATCTGTCTGTGATCATCTGCGCACATCTGGCACACATCTGCCTGTGATCATCTGGCACAAATCTATCCGTGATCATCTGTGCACAACTGACGCACATCTGTCTGTGACCATCTGGTGCACATCTGTCTGTGATCATCTTCGCACATATGCCTGTGTTCATCTGCACACATCTGGCACAAATCTGTTTGTAATCATCTGCGCACATCTGGCGCACATCTATGTGTGAGATCATCTGCCGCATCTGTCCGTGATCATCTGCGCACATCTGTCTGTGATCATCTTCGCACATCTGTCTGTGCTCATCTGCGTACATCTGGCACAAATCTGTAATCATCTGCGTACATCTGGCACACATCTGTCTGTGATAATCTGCCACATCTGTCCGTGATCATCTGCGTACATCTGGCGCACATCTGTCCGTGATCATCTACCACATCTTGTTCCATTGTCTTGGTGCTCCAGGGCCTTCAAAAATGTGATAGGTACTCAGGAAATGAAACAAGTAATTTATGAATGCCTGACGGTGCTCCCTGCATGTTGGGCCTCTGTATGTGGACAGGCTGTGTAAAAGTCTCACACATGTGGTATCGCCATACTCAGGAGGAGTAGCAGAATGTATTTTGGTGTGTCATTTTTGCTATGTACATGCTATGCATTAGAAAAATCTTATAAATTGACAACTTTGTGTAAAAAATAGATTTTCACTTTCTTTCCACATTTTCCAAAAACTTGAGGAAAAAAATAACATGTTCAAAAGACTCATTATGTGTCCTAGAATATACATTGGAGTGTTTTCTTTCCAAAACATGTGGTATCGCCATACTCAGGAGGAGTAGCAAAATATATTTTGGGGTGTAACTGTAAGTTTACCTATGCCTTGTGTGAGAAATAATGTGTTAATATGACAATTTTTTGGAAAAAAAATTAAAAAAATAAAAATTCTTCATTTTCCAAGCTATTGTGGGCAAAAAATTGTAACTTCAAAAAACTTGCTATGCCTCTTACTAAATACCTTGGACTGTCATCTTTACATAAAGGGGTAATTTGGGGGGTATCTGTACTGTTCTGACATTTTTGGGCCTCAAGAAATGAGATACGCCGTCAGTACATTGGGATTGATCTATTTTCATGGATATGTAGCCTAGCTTGTAGTAGACTCTATAACGGGGATATGCAATTAGCGGACCTCCAGCTGTTGCAGAACTACAAGTCCCATGAGGCATTGCAAGACTCTGACAGCCACAAGCATGACACCCAGAGGCAGAGGCATGATGGGACTTGTAGTTTGGCAACAGCTGGAGGTCCGCTAATTGCATATCCCTGCTCTATAACTTTCACAGAAACCTATTATCATACACTTATCTGGATTTTTTTACCAAAGCAAAATACATTCTGGCCTAAATTTATGACAACATTTGATTTTATTGCATTTCTTTTAAAACAGAAAGTAGAAAATATATATTTTTTTCAAATTCTTCGCTCTTTTTTCATTTATATCGCAAAAAAAATAAAAACCCAAGTAGTGATTAAATATCACCAAAAGAAAGCTGTCATTCAAAGTGTGAGAGCACTGAAAGCTGAAAATTGGTCTGGGAAGGAAGGGGGTAAAAATGCCCAGTATGGAGGTGGTTAAAGTGTCACTAAGCCCACATCATAAAAAACTATCAATAAATGGTGTATTCCTAGCTGCTCATACTCACTCAGTCCCTATGAGATCCATTTTCTGCATTCAGCAAAAAATCTGGTTAATCCTGCTGCTCTCTATCGCCCTCTTCTGTTTATATCCCCAAATCAGCTAAAGTTCAGCTCAGTTTTCAGTGAGTTTCTATGCTGAGCATTTCCCTCCCATCACATCTGAGCAGCCCATGTAACTATAGAGTCACACATGTGGGCGTATACACAGTGTCCTTTACGGACAGCCCACTCCCTCCCTCCTACTCCATGCCCACTAACCAGCTAAACACAATGAGGGACGGCATATTACATGTAGATTAATGGAGGCTTCACCTCCCTCTTCCTAAGACACAGGCTAGAGGGGCGTGATTCAGCCTGTGACTGGCAGAAATCCACTCACACCATGCTATTGTCAAAGAAAAATAAAGATCTGATTTCAAATGTATATTTGTAGGACAACTTAAAACATTTTATTGATATTAATTATTTATTTTTACTCCGTATTCCAAAAGTTTTTTTTTTTTCTGAACATGTGACCAGCAGCAGAGGACTAGAAACTCCTCCTGTTTATGTTTGCCTGCAGACAAGCTGGGAAAGAGCTGGGTCACTGGGTCATGTCACAGCTGTATATTGATTAGGAAAAAGTAACTTGGATGTTTTTGTTTTTTTTTTAATTAAAATAATTACAGTGCCATCGTCCACATACAGAAAGAAAGGGGACAATGTAAAGTAAACAGAGAGTGTTTAGTAGAAAGGGCAGCTGCTCCCAGGTGAGTTACATCGGCGCTGATCCAAGAATGATCCAGTGAGAAGGGGTGCACGCCCTGCCACTGCAGCAGTACAATAGAACAAAGAAAGTTTGGAAAGACTGCACACTCACTCAAATAAACGAGATGGGTACCCATCTGTTGCTTTAATGAACTTCAATAAAGAATCGCATCATTTCTTTGAGTGAGTGTGCAGCCATTCCGAACTTTCTTTGTTCCAGCGCGTGTTTAGTATTAATTTAATGTTCAACCACCTAATCTAACCTTATTCCAATTTAAACAACTGCTGCAGGTCACCACTTCTGCCAAGAAAACAATGGCTTAAGACTGGAAATTCCCCTCCCTCATTGTAACCAAAATGATGAATAGGGTAACTCAGGCCATGATTCACGCTAAAATCAAAGCAGTTTACTTAGATAAAGTATGTAAATACGAAAAAGTATGGCACCCTTAACCAGTTCCCTACCGAGTCATAGTAAAATGACGTCGGCAGGAACTGCTCCTCGATCCGGGCGGACGTCATATGACGTCCGCTGCTTCTCACCACTGATTTTTGTGGGCAATTCCATTGTCCTGGTGCTCCAGGGCCTTCATAATGGTAACAGGTGGTTGAGAAATGAGATGTGTAATTTATGCTCGTAGAACGCCTAAAGGTGCTACTGCAATGTTAAGCCTCGGTATGTGGCCAGGCTGTGTAAAAGTCTCACACATGTGGTATCGCCATACTCAGGAGGAGTAGCAGAATGTATTTTGGGGTGTCATTTTAGCTATGTACATGCTATGCGTTGGAAATATCTTATATATGGACAACTTTGTGTAAAAAAAATGCGTTTTCATTTTTTTTCCACATTTTCCAAAAACTTCTGGAAAAAAATGAACCGTTCAAAAGACTCATTATGCCTCATAGATTATACGTTGGGGTGTTAGCTTTCCAAAATGGGTTCATTTTGTGGGCAATTCCATTGTCCTGTGCTCCAGGGCCTTCATAATGGTAACAGGTGGTTGAGAAATGAGATGTGTAATTTATGCTCATAGAGCGCCAAAAGGTGCTACTTCAATGTTAGGCCTCTGTATGTGGCCAGACTGTGTAAAAGTTTCACACATGTGGTATCGCCATGCTCAGGAGGAGTAGCAGAATGTATTTTGGGGTGTCATTTTAGCTATATACATGCTATGCGTTGGAAATATCTTATATATGGACAACTTTGTGTAAAAAAAATGCGTTTTCATTTTTTTTCCACATTTTCCAAAAACTTCTGGAAAAAAATGAACCGTTCAAAAGACTCATTATGCCTCATAGATTATACGTTGGGGTGTTAGCTTTCCAAAATGGGTTCATTTTGTGGGCAATTCCATTGTCCTGTGCTCCAGGGCCTTCAAAATTGTAATAGGTGGTTGAGAAATGAGATGTGTAATTTATGCTCATAGAGCGCCAAAAGGTGCTACTTCAATGTTAGGCCTCTGTATGTGGCCAGACTGTGTAAAAGTTTCACACATGTGGTATCGCCATGCTCAGGAGGAGTAGCAGAATGTATTTTGGGGTGTCATTGCAAGTATGTATATGCGGTGTGTGAGAAATAACTTGTTGTTGTGACAATTTTGTGTAAAAAAAAAAAATTCTTATTTTTACAAAGAATTGTGGGAAAAAATTACAACTTCAAAAAATTCACCATGCCTCTTACTAAATACCTTGGGATGTCTACTTTCCAAAAAGGGGTCATTTGGGGGGTATTTTTACTTTACTGGCTTTGTGGGTCTCACAAAATGAGATAGTCCGTCAGTACATCAGGTGTGATCAATTTTCAATGATTTGCACCCTAGTTTGTAGACTCTATAACTTTCACAGAGACCAAATAATATCCACTAATTTGGGTTATTTTTACCAAAGATAGGTAGCAGTATAAATTTTGGGTCAAATTTATGAAGAAAGAGGGGGGGCGTGGCCAGCATCGAGCCGGGAAGGACGCATCTGCAGCGAGCTCCGACTGCCCTGGGAAGAATCTGAGGGAATCCACCGAATCCACGGCTGGGTGAGACTCCAATCGCCTTACCCTCACATCCCCAACACCCGAGCACCCTTTTAACAAAAAAATTGCGGATCGCGGACGCCGCAAAGCCCAAAATCGAGCCCGAGGCTTTTGCGGCCTACACGGGCGGACGCAGCAGCGGGCCCCAAACAGGCTCCACAGCCCATTCACAGCTAGCGGGGACATATCCTACCCTAACCACACCGCTGGGGCACACAAAAATTACACGGGCAGCACTACAACCCTGACTCTCCAGACTAGAAACAACTGAGGCCTAACGCGGCCGCCATCTTGGGAGGTCCCAAACCAGGGCCTAGAGCACACAGGGTACCAACAAACTAAAAATAATTAAGATACTACTACTCACCCCTGAATCCTCACCGCTCCTCTACTAAACACTCCACGAATCCGGCCAAAGACTGCAGACAGCCCGAACACCTTACACCGGCGGCCATCTTGGTTCTCCCTTTCCACCCAGCAGCCACATCCAGAGCATAATGGCTCCTTAAAACAGATACCCGGAGAGGCCCGATCACCAGTCTACAACAATCACAGGAGATTAACCACAAACAAGACTCAAACATGCACACAATGTCTCGCAAGAGAAAGGACGAACGTATCCCTAAAAAACTCACAGCCTTTTTTCTACCCACCCCACCAGGCGAAGGGGAGTACCCATACAAAAGACCCACTAACAACAAGAGTCCTATCAGACTCTTACACTGATCTTCCTGATGCAGATCTAGGAGATGGAGACCCACAGCACCTTCCACCTTCACCCCAACAATCCCCACCCTCCAGCCCGTCAACCCAGAGTACAGCCACATCTAAACTGAAACTAGATACCTCAAACCAGCCTCCACCAGGCGGAGATGATACACCTCCACTACCCCTACAATCGATAGCATCGTTCCCGACCACTGGACAACCAGTGCTGGACTCTACGCTTAAAGACATGCTTCTGTCTTTGCAAAGCTCTCTAACACATAGTTTCACATCAGTGCTAACCAAATTCTCGATAAGCAACGTGGACAAAAGGGTCCAGTATATAGAAAACAAGATGGAAGAATGCACTGTCACTGTTAATGACCTAGTTGACGCCTATAATGAAAACAGAGAGGACTTCCGAGTGGATCAGGTCTAAATTGGCCGACCTTGAGGACCGCTCGAGGCGAAACAACTTAAAAATCAGGGGGATACCGGAAACTGTCCAACCGGCGGACCTCCGCAATTACGCATCCAAACTCTTTTCGATCCTAGTGCCTGAACTATCACCAATTGAACTCACCATTGACCGCATTCACAGAATCCCTAAGCCTCGCCATCTGGAAGACTCCATTTCTAGAGATGTCCTACTGAGGGTCCATTTTTTTCAGGCCAAAGAACAAATTTTGACTTCTTCAAGATCCCTACCTCACTTCCCAGATCCATTTACTGGTCTGCAAATCTATCCGGACCTCTCTCAACACACTTTGCAGCTCAGGAGGCAACTCAAAACGGTGACCAAGGCCTTAAACAACCATAAGCTGGCCTATAAGTGGCACCACCCCACAACCCTTATAATCACCAGGAATGGCACCCATCATGTTGTCTCCAATATCCATAATGGAATGAAACTCCTCAACTCCTGGGGTATAATCCCTGAACAACCACAAGAGAACCGCCCTAAAGAGACCCAACCTCACCTTCACCGACACTACCAACGAAACAAGGCAACAAACCATGACTACCCTAAGAAATCTCCACATAGTCAGGAAACGACGACCCAACATGATCGGGCCTCGGGTTCACCCCTACTGAGGCCTTGAACTTTACCCCCACCTATCAGCTGCTACTCAGTACACACAGCTGAATGTTGATAATTCATATTTGTTTGTTATTGTTTCTGCTTGTTAACCTTTTCTTTACAGGCCTCTACTCCCTCAGGGGCCCAGATCGCAGGCCTGTTTACACGCCTACCAAACAACCAGCTACTTCCAACCAAGCCTGCTTCCAAAGAACCTAGAATACCTCACGCAATTCCCTCGATATTCTGGAGAACAAACCACGTGACTCTTCAGGCTCCTTAACACCGCCTTCCGCTCATCTAAACGTGAGTCTTGCATTCCTTCTTTATAACACCCACCTACTATGACGATCAATATACTCTCTATTAACACCAAGGGTCTAAATCACCCTGCCAAGAGACATTCGCTCTGGAACACGGCTATTAAGCACAACTGTGACATTATATGCATGTAGGAAACCCACTTTGCCTTGGGTAATGCCCCGAAATTCCAACACAAATCTTTCCCACATATATTCCAATCGAACTTCATCAAAAAGCAACGAGGTGTTTGCCTTCAAAGACTAAATTTCCTTCCAACTTCTCCAATGCACCTCGGACCCGGAGGGGAGATACCTAATTATCACCTGCCAAATTGAAAACTCTACCTATACCATCGCATCATTGTATGCACCTAAGCAACACCAAATGAGATTCCTCAGATCCACCATCAAAACAATCTTAGATCACCAGGCAAGGACATCTTATAATATGCGGGGACTTCAACCAGGTCCCTGACTATGGCCTGGACTCCTCCGCGGGACCCAGGAGGTTCCATTCACCACTAAACAAACTCTTATCAGAAAATGACCTGTATGATGTGTGGAGGTGTTGCCACGCGGAGGAGAGAGACTACACGTTTCTCTCCCCTCGTCACAACACGTACTCCCGTATAGACCTTTTTCTGTCAGACAAAAGGTTACTACAGAATATACAATCAGCGAAAATCCACTCAGTCACATGGTCGGATCATGCACCCATAAGCTTAAAAATCACCAATAAACCCACACCCAGCCAAACATATATCTGGAAAACTAACAACTCCCTTCTAAATTACCCTACCAATGTTACATATCTATCTGAGCGACTAGAAGAATACTTCTCCTCAAATAAGGGATCTGTATCCGACCCGGCGACTCTGTGGTTGGCCCATAAGGCCTTTATTAGAGTTTTTTTTTATACAAATGAGCTCTAGAGCTAAGAGGGAAAGGACGCGGCGATTGACAGAGCTAACTAAAGCAATCGAAAGGGCAGATACCCTCAATAAACTCCACCCTACCCCAAAATTACGAGCAGAAATCTTTAAACTACGTAACAAACTCCGCACCTTGTTGCTAGATAACTATGCAAAACTACAGAAAAAATTTAGAGCTACTACATATGCTACTGGCAACAAGGCGAGCAAAACCATGGCCCTTCGAATTAAGGGATACCACGCCAGAAACAAAATAGCTTATCTGCTCCATCCGACCACACATGAAAAACTACTAAACCCCCAATCGATTGCTGATGCTTTCAGTACATACTATAGTAGATTATATAACCTAACAGATGACCAGACCACCTACAAACCAACTAAGGAAGAGATTCAATCTTTTCTTGACCAAGTGAGACTCCCCAAACTATCCGCAGACCAACTAGAATTGTTAAACTCACCTTTCTCCCAAGAAGAGATTAAAGAGACTATAAAGAAACTACCACAGGCCAAATCCCCAGGCCCAGATGATCTCACCGGGGAATATTTCAAAACATTTCACACCCAGGTTACACCGCACCTATGTGAGCTGTACAACAGCGCCGCGTCCTCCTCCTCTTTCCCAAAAGAAATGCTATCCGCTATGATAGTGACTTTACCAAAGCCGGGCAAAGATCCGACAACTCCGCAAAATTTCCGCCCCATATCCCTTTTGAATGTAGACCTCAAAATATATGCCAAGACAATAGCAAATAGACTAGTAAACATTCTACCGTCCCTGATCCACATGGACCAATCTGGCTTCACGAAGGGCAGGCAAGCATCAGACGCCACGAGGAGACTGATAAACATAATTCACCATGCGGGCTCTGAGGGAACGCCTTCTCTGCTCTTATCGCTAGATGCAGAGAAGGCGTTCGACAGGGTCAGCTGGGACTACCTAGCTCTAACCCTACCAAAATTTGGCTTCACAGGGTCCATTCTGAGAATGATCTTAGCATTATACACCAACCCATCGGCACAAGTATTCACATCAGGCCTATTGTCCAAACCATTTCAAATCTCCAATGGCACCAGGCAAGGATGCCCACTTTCCCCGCTGATTTTCAACCTAGTCATGGAGCCCCTAGCTGAACATATTAGATCTAACCCCAAAATCAACGGTCTATCCATCAAATCACACCAACACAAAATAAGCCTATTCGCGGATGACGTCATTTTAATCTTAACAAACCCAACAACATCTCTCCCGGAAGTGCAAAAAACACTCCAATGGTATGGCAAAATATCCTACTACAAAGCCAATGAAACTAAATCAAACATCCTAGACATAGGGATTGACTCCACGACAAAAATTTTACTTCAAAACCAACTCCCATACACATGGGCAGACACCAGCATACCTTACCTAGGCATACAGCTGACTAGATCCCCTAAATCCTTATTTCAGCTCAACTATCTCCCCCTCCGAGATAGGTTCCAATCTGAAATCCCAAAACTAGCCAAAACGGAGCTCTCATGGTCGGGAAGACTAGCAGCCTTTAAAATGTTATATCTACCTCAGATAATATACCTATTTAGGTCCCTAGTGATCCCAATCCCAGCCAGCTACTTCAAATCATTACAATCTATATTGTCCAAACTGGTTTGGATCGGCCGGAAACCTAGGTGTGCACACCACAAACTAATTAAACACAAATCACAGGGAGGCACAAGCTATATCGACTTCGCTGATTACTACACAGCAACCGTTCTGTCCCAACTTAGGGAATGGTTCTCACCTACACCACAAAAAACCTGGAGCAAAATAGAAGCCTCTTACGACTCTAAATACCCACTTACTGAATGGTTGCACAGAGCATACATGGGAGCACGTACGCCCTCCTACCTTCCACCTGCGATACATACTTCGATCAATGCATGGAAATATCTACTCCAAGAAGCCAAACAATTTCCCTTTACGATACCCTTGCAGACCCCGATTACTGCCCTACACTCCATTATGGGTCAAATCTCCCTCACCTCATGGGCCCGTGGAGGTATCAAATCCATATCCAATCTCTACCAGAATGACACTCTGAAAGACTTTCCCTCACTACAAAAAGAATTCAATCTCCCATCGACAGATCAGTACAAATACATGCAAATAAGACACTGCATAAACCAAAATAAAATCACCACCCAGACCATTCATACCCAAGCCTGGCACTACCTCACTAACAAAAACCCACAGCCAAAAGGAATCACTGTATTCTATAACTTACTCCATCAGAAACAGATATTCCACAAATCTCGCCCCTTCGTACAATGGGAAACAGACCTCGGACAAACCTTTACTGACCTACAATGGCTGAGAGCCTCAAGAATAATTCAGAAAACCACCTGCTGCTCCACCCTACGTGAAATCTCCACAAAAATCACATTAAGATAGTATCTGACTCCAGCCAAAATGGCTCACTTCTCTCCGCAGTTCCCAAATGAATGTTGGAGGAAATGCGGAGAAAAGGGAAATATCTTTCACACCCTATGGGGATGCCCAAAACTCCACAAGTTCTGGAAAGACATTTTCCACACCATATCTAAAATCGCTCAATCAAACATTAAACCGAATCCAAGTCTAGCTCTTCTATCCCTAGACACTGACTCCCTTCCGGGATTTTCAAGATATACAAGCACCCACATACTCCTAGCAGCCAGACTAACCCTAACCAGACACTGGAAAAACCCTGAACCCCCTTCTATAGAGGAAGTGTTCTCGACAACGGACACGCACTACTCCTATGAGATGATAATGACTACTTCAGCGGAGCATGCACAAAAACTAGCTAGGCAGTGGGCACCTTGGCGAAGATGGTACTACGACTTCCACAATCATACCTCATAAATAGAAAAGTACTAACCAAACTCAGAGAGGCATACATGAAAAGAATACGACACATGTGATAGACATTTTACCAACACTGATTGAGAGACGGACCAACCCACGACCCGGACTAGATGTGATCCTATTGAGGAGTCCGGGACGTGGGGAATTGGGTCTAGTCCGCTATATTCTGCCCAAAAATGCACTCACAGTCTCCCCGTATTAAGGAGCACGACATGACTATGGTCAAAGAGTTGAGGAGGGTTAGAGGAACCTGAATAGCATACCACGTTTGAAACTGACTCTAGGTTCACCACCCTAACTGATTATACTGTTAAGTTACTCCCCTTTGGGGATACAATTTCCTTCTTTATAGTAATCTATATAATCCATTGTGTTTTTTCTTTTTCTTTTTTTTTTCTCTTTTCAATATATGATTTCCTAATGTATACTTCATGGGAGTCCCGATTCTCCCACTTACAATGTGTGAACAATCTATACTGAATGTTACTTTCCTGTCAACTTACTGTAACTACAAATTATCAATAAAAATGTAATGAGTAAAAAAAAAAATTTATGAAGAAAAATTAATTTTTGCAAAATTGTTAAATAGAAACTAAAAAAAAGTGTTTTTTTTTTTTCAAAATGTTCGCACTTTTTTTGCTTATATTGCAAAACATAAAAAACCCAGCGGCGATTAAATACCACCAAAAGAAAGCTCTATTTGTGATTAAAAAAATGATAAACATTTTGTTTGGGTACAGTGTAACATGAGAGAGTAATTGAGATTCAAAGTGTGAGAGCGCTGAAAGCTGAAAATTGGTCTGGGCAGGAAGGGGGTATAAACATCCGGTATTGAAGTGGTTAAGCAACCCATTTTTTTCCCCACAAATTTAGATGAATCTCTACTCCTGCTATACCGAGTCATGTGGCCCCCGCCGTGTCGCCGCCATTCGTAGAGGCCGCTCTCCCTCCCAACCTTTCCTGTACAGCAGCAGCGTGCGCTATAGCCTAATCGGAGTAGTGGGCGCTCTGGGGCTGGTGACAGCTGGAGCCTGGAGGCACCGAGGCAGGGCTTGTTCATGGCACTGGCAGGGTTGTCCGATGCATGTGACTGAGGAACACGGACAATGTATTAGGAATCAGGTAGGTCAGTGTAATGGTCAAGTAGGTCAGTGTAGGGGTCAGGTAGGTTAGTGTAATGGTGAAGTAGGTCAGTGTAGGGGTCAGGTAGGTCAGTGTAATGGTCAGTTAGGTCAGTGTAATGGTCAGGTAGTTCAGTGTAGTTGTCAGGTAGGTCAGTGTAGTGGCCAGGTAGGTCAGCGTAGGGGTCAGGTAGGTCAGTGTAGGTGTCAGGTAGGTCAATGTAATGATGAGGTAGGTCAGTGTAAGGGCCAGGTAGGTCGTTGTAGTGGTCAGGTGGCTTAGTGTAGAGGTCAGGTAGGTCAGTGTAGGTAGGTCAGTGTAATGGTCAGGTAGGTTAGTGTAAGGGTCAGGTAGGTCTGTGTAGGGGTAAGGTAGGTCAGTGTAGGTAGGACAGTGTAATGGTCAGATGGGTCACATGGGCAAGGTAAAGGGGGTGGAGTCATGGGCGGAGCCAGAGAGGGGCAGCAAAATTAGGTTTCCCCTAGGGTGTCAAAAATCCTTGCACCAGCCCTGTCTACCTTGACAAATTTTGCCCTTCACCCTAAAACCGTTTCAGTCCCAAGATCTCAAAGCCATGCTGCCCCCCAGGAAAACACTTCTACTTCTTTCCTTTCTTACACTGTTTTTATTCCTTTTTCGCTTCCTTTCTTCTGCCCTCTAAATTCTATACACTCTTAGAGCTGCTCAAGCAATGGACATATGGTAGGTGTACAAGCATCCTCCTCACACTCCTTACTCACACCGTATTGAGCTCACTCCCATTCACCCATGTCATCCTTTAGCTCAGGTTTCATTCAGTTAAGGTGGCCTCAGCACCAGTGTTGCCAACCTCCCGCAGCGTTTTTTACTGGCAAAACATGGGAAATTTACTGGCAGAGCACATTTTTTACTGAAACCTAAAAAAATAATAGAACTCCTAATAAAAACTAAGGTAATTGATATTCAAACACAACATGGAAACACTGACAATACCCATATCAAGTAATTTGCTTGGTTTACACTTAAAAAATCAGCACAGCATGACAAATTATCAGACCCTGATATTTATAGACAGTTGTAAAAATCACTGATTTTTACAAACTGTCAGTAAATTTACTGGCGGTTGGCAACCCTGCTCAGCACCTTCTGACCATCTCTACTTATTGGATTATTGATATGCTGAGTTTTCCTTTCTGTAAATGCCTCTGCTTGTAAACCACCACACTCTTACCTTCTGAATGTACTGCGAGTAACGTTCTACTCTGTATTATCCCTGGTACATTTGTAATATTAGTATCTTTTGCGATTGCTGTTCACAAACTTTGTATGCTTTCCTTTTTCTCTCAATAAATAATTTGAACAAAAAAAAAAGACTCCTGGTCTTATGATTAAAAAGTTCTCCTTGAGTTCCAGTCAGTGACTTATCCCAGTCTGAGATGATGCCATCCGTCTGCTGCAGGCAGGAGGAAGTATTTGAGTCACATAGTTAGATGCTTACATCCTGGCATTTCGGTCCAGGATGTAGAGGGTGATCCTTGGTGATGCCTTCACAAAGATAGCACCTTGAGAGGTAATAAATACCTGTGATTAGGGCTCTGGTGGGCAAACAGGTTGATAGAGAATCATGTGGAATGTATCAGCAGGGGCAGGCTTGTGGGTGCGGCACCCCAGTAGGGACACTGTGGAACTGCACTCACTAATGCCTAAGCCAGAGGTCTCCAAACTTTCTTATCAAGGGGCCAGTTTACAATCTTTCAGACTTTAGGGGGGCTGGACTAGGTCTAGTGGGAGTAAAAAATGCCATGTCTTTGGTGTCAGCGGGAGGAATTGTGCCCTTTTGTTGGTGTTAGTGTAAGGAATAATGGCCCATTGTTGGTGTCAATAGAAGGAAAAGTGCCCCATCGTTCGTGTCAGTGGAAGGAATTGTGCCCCATCATTGGCATCAGTGGGAGTCATTGTGCTCCATCGTTGGTATCAATGAAAGGAATTGTGCCCCATCGTTGGTGTTAGAGGAAGGAATAGTGCCCCATCGTTGGTGTCAATGGAAGAAACGGTGCCCCAATGTTAGTGTCAGTGGGAGGAATTGTGTCTTATTGTTGGTGTCAGTGGGAGGAATTGTGCCCGTTCGTTGGTGTCAGTGGATGGAACAGTACCTCAAGGTAAATGCAAATGTAATTACAATACCTATAATTTAATAGTTCTTTATTAGTTATTTATTATTTCAAATGTTCTTTGTTATTTTCGAATTTCTGAATTTTCGAATTTCGGATTTTCGGCTTTTCCGATTGCCGAATTTCCGAATTACCACAATTGCCAAATTATCGCGAATTGACGAATTTTCGAATCGGAAAAATGAAAATTCTGGAAAATACGGAAATTCGTCCGAATTGCCGAATTTTGCAAGGTTCGGAACTAAACAAATTGCACAAGCCTAGTTAGAAGGCAACATGTTTTTTGTGTTTTAATATCAGATGTTTCTGGATGGTTGAACCCTGATTATACCTGGCCTGAAATGCCAGCTCAGCAATTTCACCCAGCAGGATGTTGGTAACAAGGAGGTTGATTTACTAAAGGCAAATCCACTTTGCTCCACAAGTGCACTGCTGGTGCTCCACACGTGCACTTGGAAATGCAGTCGCTGTAGATTCAAGGTGGACGTGCAAGGAAAATAAAAAACAGCATGTTTGCGTGTACATGATTGGATGATAAAATCAGCAGAGCTTCCCCTCATTTCAGATCTTCCCCTCAGATCCACAGCGCCACTTGTGGAGCACTTGTGGAGCAAAGTGGATGTGCCTTTAGTAAATAAACCCCAAGGAGTTATAAATGGACATTCATCTTCTACTGCAGGGGTGTCAAACTGGCGGCCCTCCAGCTGTTGCGAAACTACAAGTCCCACCATGCCTCTGCCTCTGGGAGTCATGCTTGTAATTGTCAGCCTTGCAATGCCTCATGGGATTTGTAGTTCTGCAACAGCTGGAGGGCCGCCAGTTTGACACCTGTGTTCTACTGGGATATCCTAGCATATGCCTCCTGCTGTGAGGTGTAAGGTTAGATAAATGCCAGGAAAGGCCTCCTGGGAAGGTGCTAATTAACTTTTCCAGAATTACAGAGCTTCAAACACCTGGCACTGGAGAATGACCCGGTCAAATGTCAATGATACATGGATACATACTGCCTCTAGTGGACTCTACAAGCATGCATCCTAGGGGACGGATTGAGGAAAGGAAGTCTGCTACCATTGGTCAGAATCCTAGATAGGCTGGTATTGGGCGTGTTGTGTGGGTGGTATCTGAGTGCAGTGTAAGAGGGGGAAGTCCTCTCTCTTGCCCATTCGGGCCCAGCCAGGATAACATCTGTCAAGGAAGGACCTTACGTAAAGTATCATTTTTTGTATTGTATGCTATGTAATATTTTCTCTTAGTATTTTGATGTTAGCATCTCTACTTTCTTTATAATGAATGAGATCCTTGCTTTATTAAAGCAGAATGATTAACCCTATTATTGTACTATCATCGTTAATGTTATCAGAGTTTTATTACGTTAACGAATTATAGGAATAGGCAATTATATATGTAAAATAAATTTGGGGAACCCATAACCCCCCGTTTTTATTTCACAGGGGTTCTGGCCCTTCCCTGCTTCATTCAAAACCAACAAAAATAGTGATTTTAGATAATCTTTAAAATATCTAACAATTCATTTTCAGCTATGACAATTAGCGTGATGGAGGCAAAGTGGCTCGTTATCGCACACCGCTGTCACCTGATGGCGGCTGCAATAAATAGTATTGTGAGCGCGCGCCGCCGGAGGCGTGCTCTCACTGTGTTCCGGGGGGCCAGGGAGCAGGTAGGGCGGACTAGATCGCCACCGGCTACTCGCGATGGCCCCCTGCAGTGAGAGAAAGGAGGTCGGTGTATGTAAACACGGATTTCCATTCTGATAGAGGGGGAAGGGCTGTGATCACAGGCTTCCTGTATATGGAAGCCTTGATCACTCCCCTCCCCCTGCCAGCCCAGCCCCCATACAGTTAGAACACAGTGAGGGAACACAGTTAACCCCTTCACTACCAATGATATTTACACACTAATCAAAGCATTTTTATAGGACTGATCGCTGTATAAATGCCAATGGTCCCAAAAAAGTGTCAAAATGGTCCGACATGTCCGCTGCAATGAATTTAATACAAATTTGTGATTGCGCTAATAGTGTCTATAAAGCTGCAACAAAACTATGTGATAATAGCACAGTATGGAACATAAATAATAAATAAATGCATGAAACTTTTTACCAAATGTGAGTACTTCTATGTATTTTAAATACATTTTTTATACGGATTCACACTATGGAGTTCTCTCTGCTTTATGTTGCTTCCCATTGATGATTCGGGATAAGTCATTGCTGTCTGTGTGAATTGGACGGTTGGAGAGGAAGAAGCCTGTCTTTATACCTCGCAGAGGGTGATATCTGCTGGCAATTTTGACTCACTAGCGATGGTGTGTCCACTAAGTTTGGTAAGGGTATCTCCCTATAACACCTAGGGTGTGCATGTCCTCGCTGGTGGTCGGGCTGTCTCCTCTGGGTATCTCTGGTGGATATATCTGCTGGTCTCAACTTTAAACTCCAGGAACCACTCATATACAGTTATCTGGACTTTATTTAAGACTATTCAATCTGGACTTTTTGCACCTTTTTCTTTTTTGCACTTTACACGTTAGAATTCATTTCTTCATGTGCACACTGTTGATGTAATATTTTTCACAGCAAGTATTTTTAATTAATTAGCGCAACTTATTTATTATTTATGTCTGCTGCAATATCGCAGTACTGCTAAAAATCGCCGCCATTACTAGTAAAATAAATAAATAAATAAAAACCCCAGAAATTAATTCTCATCGTCCGTAAATGCAGCAACTTTTGCGCAAACCAATCAATAAATGCTGTTTGCAATTTTTTTTTACAAAAAATATGAGGAAGAATATAAATCAGCCAAAACCGATGAAAAAAAAAATGTTTTTTATATATTTTTTTTTGGATTTGTATTTTAGCAAAAAGTAAGAAATATTGTTTTTTTTTGTAAAATTGTCGCTCTTTTTTTGTTTATAGCAGCGATCAGAAATGACAAAAGGTGATCAAATACCACCAAAATAAAGCTCTATTTGTGGAAAAAAAAGGACGCAAATTTAGTTTGGGTACAACGTTGCACAACCACGCAATTGTGAGTTAAAGCGGCGCAATGCCGAATCGCAAAAAGTGCTCTGGTCCTAAAGTGTGAAATCATTCCGAGGCTGAAATGGTTAAATGATTGTTTCTAAAGCAGTCCAACTTTTTTCAGCAACTCATAAAACCTCAAATACTAGAAGTAAAGGATTGCTATCAAAATGTGAGACTGTACTGCCATCTTGTGGACAAAAATGAAATCTGCAATTAAAAATAGTATTTAGGTTCATAAACACTGCTCAAAAAAAAATAAATAAAAGGAACACTTTGAAAACACATCAGATCTCAATGGGGATAAATATCATGCTGGATATCTATACTGATATGGACTGGGTAATGTGTTAGGAACGAAAGAATGCCACATCATTTGAAGGAAATGAAAACTATCAACCTACAGAGAGCTGAATTCAAAGACTGTAAATTGATAATCAAATTGAAAAAATAATGCACTAGGCTAGTCCATTTTCCGGAAATTTCATTGCAGCAACTCAAAATCGTCCTCAGTAGTTTGTATGGCCCCCACGTGCTTGTATGCATGCCTCACAACATCGGGGCTCCTAATGAGATGACGCATGGTGTCCTGGGGTATTTCCTCCCAGATCTGGACCAGGGCATCACTAAGAACCTGAATAGAATGAGGTGCAACCTGGTAGCATCAGATGGACCAAAACATAATGTCCCAGAGGTGTACTATTGGATTTAGGTCAGGCGAACGTGGGGGCCATTCAATGGTTCCTTCATCCTCCAGTAACTGGCTGCATACTCTCGCCACATGAGGCGGGGCATTGCCGTGCACCAGGAGGAACCCAGGCACCAGCATAGGGTCTGACAATGGGTCCAAGGATTTCATCCCGGTACCTAATGGCAGTCAGGGTGCCATTGTCTAGCCTGTAGAGGTCTGTGCGTCCCTCCATGAATATGCCTCCCTAGACCATCACTGACCC